>PVHY01019336.1:0-27570 GCA_004024945.1 Uropsilus gracilis
GGGGTTCTGTTTTAGTTTGTTTTTTCTTTTCTTTTTATTGTTCAGTCTTTATTCTTCTGCAGGTTTTGATCTTAGGGCTTCTTTCAGGAGTTCTTGGAGAGGGGGTTTGGTGGTAGCAAATTTCTGTAGGCTTTGTTTGTCTGGGAAAGTTCTGGTTTTTCCTTCATAAAGGAAGGACAGCTTTGCTGGGTAGAGTATTCTTGGTTGGCAGTTTTTGGTCTTGGAGTGTTTTAAAGATGTGGTGCCATTCTCTCCTTGCTTGAAGTGTCTCAGAAGACTGAGAAATCTGAAGTCGTCTGATCAGTTTTCCTTTGTATGTTATCTGTTTCCTCTCTCTTGTTATTCTCATAATTTTCTCCTTATCTTTAGCTTTTGTAAGTTTTACTATGATGTGTCTTGCTGTGTTTCTTCTTTCATTAAAGTCATTTGGTGTCCTTTTTGCTTCTTGTATGTCTAATTTCATTTCTTTCTTCAGGTTTGGGAAATTTTCCTCCATTATTTCATTGAAGAGCCTTTTAGATCCTATATCTTTCTCTTCACCTTCTGGTATTCCAATTACTCTTATATTTGTTTTCTTTAGTGTATCTGAGAGATCTCTGATTTTTTTCTCCTGTTTTCTTACTCTGCTTTTCTCTCTCTTTCTCTTTCTTCATTCTTTCTACTTCTGTATCCTCTAGTGTGCTGATTCTTTCTTCTATTTCTTCTAATCTGCTTTCCTGACTCTTCCCTGCATTTTTGAGTTCTTCTGTTGCTCCTCTTATGCATTGCATCTCCTGCAGTTTCTAATTTAAGGTTTCAATTTCGTTTTTCTGTTTGTTGATGATATTGCTCATTTTGCTGCATTCTTTTTTATATTTTTCTACTATTTCTCTTAATTCATTGAGAGCTTCTATTCTTTTGCTTTCCCTTTTACCCCCCTCTTCCTTGGCCTCTTTGAGTGCTTTTATCACATTAATTCTGAATTCTTTGTCTGACATATGGAGCATTTCTTCCATATCATCCATGTTGGTTTTTTCAAATTGTTTATCCTTAGGTGGTGAGTTATTTTTCTTAGGGTTTGCTTGAGTGTTTGTGTTCTTCCTCCTTCCTGTGTTTTCCTTTCAGATCTGCTCTACGTATTGGGAGACTACAGCTATAGTATTAGGCAAGTTGAAGCCTATATAGCTGTGGTCAATACTGCCTATGTGCTTTTGGTAGTGAGTGTCCTTGTTTTCTGAGTTTGTGCCAATGCCGCATAGCATTGCCGGAGCTTTTGGGCTTTGGGGTGGGCGCTGTTAAGCTTCAGGTGAGCCTTGCCAGCCCCCTAAACCAACTCAGTCTGAGCTAGCCTGAATAGTCAGAGTCCATTCAGTTGCAACTTGCAGATCTACCCTCCCTCCTAGGCCATTTCCGTGACAACTGGGAGACGCCACAGGTTGCTCTCAGTAGGATAGACTCACCTGTCCTGTGTGAACTCCTCCCCCAGGTGCTGGTGGTATAGCTGCTCCTCTCCGCAGAGTCGGAGTTTCCTTTCACATAATAAAAATTTAAAATTTCACAAATAGCCAAGAGAAACACCACACACCTATGAATGCACACACACATACAAACACACAGTATACAAAACTCAACTTGCTGGTGTGGGTGGTGGCTCAATATCATGCATAATAGAAACTGTTAAATGTATTCACCCATCAGTATATTAGTTCAACTAATACATTTACACTTCTACTAAGTCTTAGTCACCACAGGAGATAATGGAGGTGAAACATTAACTAAGACAGACAAGGCTCTTGTTGTAGTAGAAAGTTGAAATCAAGAAAAAAATGAATGAATGAGACAGTTTCAAAGAGTAGCCAATTCCTTGAAGAAAATATGACTCAATGCTAGATGCAATTTTGCAAGCCAGCACTATTGATATATTGAGGTTATTTTCACTATTGGAGGGTTTGTGCTATGCATTGTGGGATGTTCAGCAGCAACCTCAGTTTCTGCCCACAAGATACCAATAGCATCTCCTCACTTATGACATTCAACAGTATCTCTACATATTAACAAATACACTCAGGAGGATAAAACCACTTTCAATTAAGAACAGGTGAAATGGTAGTAAACATCTTCTTCTGCTTTATTCTGCCTTCTCCATCTTCTTCATTTTGTCAGAAGAGACATTTTGGAGGACTTACAAAATAAGCAAAACATGTCAACTAGGAAATGGTATTGAAAGAAAAATATTTCTAATATTCCAAAAGGCAGATTTGAACAGCTAATTCTAATGCGATGAAATAATGAACTTGAGGTTCACACCAGAGAGAAGACACAAGAGACAGAGTCAGAGGTAGACAAGAACACATCACAAGACCAAATTGCGTTAGACATTTTTAAGTGCCATGCATGAGATGCCTGAATGGAAAGAATTTTTGATTAACTGGGAAGTAAGAAATTCTTTTAACTAGATCTCTAAAAGAACACAGACATGGAATTTACAGGCCAAGGTGAAAGACAGAAGCATTTCAGGCATACATAGGGATCAAGGTGGTAAAACCCTGCAGTTGGGTGGAATAAAAGTATTGAGGAAATAGCTGTTCAAGGTTGTCAGAAGTACAGACTAAGGCAAAAGAAGTGGCTTTGGAGCATCATTTTCTCTACCACGGCAGGACAACTCAGAGTAACTCTCTCAAGGACAGTGTGTACTAGGCAACACATTGACAGCAGCTGTGAGCTGTGGGTTCCATTGCATGTGTATAAGTTCTGGCTCAGTTCCAAACATATCTTTTATGGAGGGAGGTCTGAAGCCAAGGGCAGACCAAGTTACTCACCAGGACCTGAAGATAAACATCCCAGGAAATGTGACTAATAAAACAAAGTGTTAATGGTTTGATTTTTAAATAACATCATTCTAAGTTTACAGAGTCAGCGCTTTCAGACCAATAGAGGCAAAGACAATAAACTTGAACTTTTTTATTCCAATCCCATTGTTATTTTATTGCTACCATTTAAAAAGTACTGGCATGTGTAAAACTTATTTCTACGTATTTATTCATTTTCTTGTTTTATTTTATAGTTTGAGGTAGGTCCTCTTGTTCTTAGCATTAAAAAAAAGAAAAATAGAGTCTATAGATATTCTGTTACTTGTTTATAGGTCATAAAACCTAACTAGTCTGACTTAATTTCAATTTCTTAACACATAATACTCAGAAAAAAAGCAATTAAAACCATTACTGCTAAAGATGAAGCAACTGACAAAGGTGAAATCTCTTACCAAAGGGCATACCCAGTGAATGTTTGAAAAACAACTGGTAATACATTCTAGAACATGAACATCAATTAGAACTAGTTAGTTTTCTAAGTGCCCCATGTGAATCATCTTATTTGATACTCACACAAACATAGAGAAAGGTCCTTTTAGTTGTCCCACTCATAGACAAGAATACTTGAAAGTGAGTATGAAGAAGACTTTCTGACTCTAACTTTAACTGAACACATACAGGTCTGCTTCTCTCTCCAAAGCAGGATACTAGCAGTTCCTTTGCAATTACCTTTAACTTTAACTGGACACACCTATCTGCCTGCTTCTCTCTACTAAGCAGGCTACACACTCTTCATTAGCATTTACACTGATCACCTTTACCTTACAAAAGCCAGCCAGTTACTCTCGGCCTCCAGCCTCAAAAACTTCAGAAGAAAAACTTAGAAAACACAGTTTAAACTCTTGTGGGCTCTTTCCACCATCCCCAGCCTTCTCAACCAAAATACCAAACCTATGCAAGACTATCAGTGCAGACTAATTTATTTCTAACAAAATGATTTTCTAATTATCCTAATAACTACACAAGAAACATTTAAGGAAAACTCCGACTACATTAACATTGTCCAAAACCTTTCTCAGCATTGTCCAAAGTCCTTTCCCCAGATTGCCCAAAAGTCCTCAGTCTCTCAGTTCTGATCATCTCACCAATGTCCAGTCAGAGTTCATCTCCGGATGCTTGAAGACATCTTTCTTTGACGCTCTCCTTTGATTTGCTCCTCATTGTCTTCCATGCTGTGTTTTCCTTGTCTTCCAGGTAGCAGGAACTCCATGGTGCCGAACCAGCAAAGTTCACTTTCTTTTCAGGCCTAACTTTTGCACGGCCCCTTCCAGACACAAGTCAAACTCAGCAAAACAAACTCCAACACGGAGTTCAAATCTGCAAACTTCTTAACTGCATTTAGCACACATGCAGCCAGTCTGGGCTAGCCAAAGGCTGCAGGCACCCAGGCCCTAGCCAAGTCCACATGACTCACATCTTTACAAGATGGCTGATTCCCATCTCTCCTCTACTGAGCCTCTCTCTCTATCCAATCTCCATATTGGCCTCTGATCCCTTCTCTTTGTTTTCATACTCTTTACATATCCTGATTTCCCACCTTCCAGGAAACCTGTGTCACCTTTCTCCCTCCTGCATCTCCCTGAAGGGAATTTCCAACTAAGGTCATTCTCACATTTTAGCATCTGTTCTTGAAATCTGCAATCTTAAACAGGAGACAATGACAGGAGGGGAGGTAGCACACCCAATCATACTGAGAATCAGAGATCTGATGAAACTAATCAAAAGGCATACACCCAGTAAGTGGTGGGATTAAGGTTATAATTTAAGTAATCAAATGACCCAGAACTCATCCAACACGAAAGTAAATATTTTAGAAACTCTTATAGTCTCATTTATGTTTTCAAAAAATGATGTCTGCTTTAAAATAATGCAAGATTATTTGAAAAGAGTCATAGACAAAAAAGAAAAAAAAAAAACAAAACATTTCAAAACCTTCTAAACAGAGACCCTGGCTGGAAACCTCGATTACTCCATTACTTGTTGCTGGTTGTTCAGAAACTTTCAGTAAATCTGGAGAGTTTATTCATCAATTTATTTCACTTGGTACATCAATTTCCAAATAAGTTTATTAGAAGTAGGATTAGTGTGTTGATTTAGTAATCCCTTATTAAGATAGAGGCATAAGTTTTTAAGACAGCCAATAAATTCAGATACTGAAAAAAATTTTTCTCTACTTAGTCCACACTCTTCTTGTCTTCTAACCACAAGAGCTAGAGTTAAAGAAGTCACTGCAGTGTCCTGGAATCTGTGCAATTGTCTGAATTCCAATGGGTGATGGAGGGAAGATAGATTGCTGCTATCTACCTGGAAGCACACAATCCTTTGGCAACAGGCTGTTCTAAGAAGTGGACCCAATATACTGGTGTTGTAATATCTTGAACAAGGTATATCCCCAAACAAGAAAACAGGAGATATTAAAAGGCACTTATGAAGTAGTAAAAAAAAAAATTAGTCTTGGCATCACACGTTGTAGATTTGAGTCCTATTGTATCATTTACAAGTTCTATGCCCTTGGGCAAGTTACTGAAAGTGCTGAGATGATGGCTCATCTGACCCTGACCCTGGTCACAGTGCACATCAATAATACAATCTGGACGTGGGTGGTTTATAGACTGTACAATGCTGTAACAACAAAGAGAGGCTTTTAGATCCCTGGTCCTGGTCACAACTTCCTAGGCTGCTGCTTACAGGCATGTACCATGCCTAGCGAGAAGCTTTTAGAACAGAGATGTCAAACTTCTAGTTACAAAGAAGTAGGTACAGTATGTCTCTTCTTTAACCTTAGTTCTTTTTGAAAATGCTATTGTCTTGGAAAAAGAGCTGATTCAAGCCTGGATACTCTGAAGCTGGAGGAGAGACAACATCAATAAGAGTAAGATATTAATCCTTAAGGAAGTTGCTTCAGATAGAAACTAATGCTTTTAGTGTTTTATAGCAATCTGTCTAGGAATAGCTTGTGCAAGATAAATTGCAGATACAGTGGCAACCAACTTTGAAACATTTAGAATCAATAGCAATAATTATAACTATAATAACAACTCACATCACCATCAACTGTTTTTGTAAATGAAACCTTCTAAGCTCCATTAATTGAAAAACTTATCCTATATTGTATACATATCAGCTGAGGATTGGTATATAGGATGGGCTCACCGGAATCTGACCATAGAGTCAGCTGACCTGGCCTCTCAGTGTAGATTAGTCCCACATATATTCATTCTGAAGCTTATATGCAGAGGTCACAGCCACCCTGGGGCAAGACATTTTTAGGGCAGTGGCAGAAGTGTAAGGGAGCGTGTACATGAACTTATTTTAAGCCTCTGATCTAAATTAATTAGGTCAAATTCACTAGGTAGTAATTACTGTTCAAACTGAAGCCAGGACCCCAATATGGGCAGTATTGAAATGTAGGCATTGATACCCTTAGCTGAGTGTGAAAAACACAGAAGGAACTTTTGGCTTTTACAAGAAAGAGAGAAAGACAGAGAGACAGAGAGACATAGAGAGACACAGAGAGAACTTTCCCGAGTGACCAGGCTGCCAAAAGCCCCCTGGAAGAGTGAGCTGGAGGTGACAAGGAGCTAAGATATCTTGCTGAAGTGTGGAGAGTATGGCGTTGCAGCAAGATGATATGGAAAGCTGGTACCTGGTGATGGCCAGCAATTTGGAAAACTGATTTGTGCATTAGCAATTGTGGAAGAAGTTTGAAGAGCCTTGGAGAAGTGGAGCAGCGTGGAACACTTGAGAGAAAAGTAGAAAAGAGAAGACGCTAGAGACTGGACTTTGTGAAACTGCCTACCTCTGAGGTTTGGAGGGGCAAAGAGAATATCTTGGACTGTGTCTTTGGAACCTTTGTAACTGAGAGTGGTGACTGGTTTAAGATAACTGCCACTTGTGGCTTTAAGGAACTTTTGTTTTCCCTGTTGAACTCCCTTGTTAATAAATCTTTGTTAAACTGCATTTTGAGTGACAACTGCCACGCGTGGGTGATCCGGACCTCTGGGGCTTGTAAGTTGGAGGCTTTCCCCTCCTTTTCAACCCAATTTCAAGACTACTGTATACTTCCCACTTGGTGTGGGAACTTCACAACAAACATGGTAAGTGGGTCTGTTTTTGTCCTTGTTTAACAGTAAAGGAAGTAAAGGTGAGGAGAAGTTGAATTTCCCTACTATCCTGCAGCTGCACAATGTAGAGTTAGGATTCAAGCATCTGCACTGGGACCCCAGGAGTATGAATGGTGCTACATTCTATTTCATTCTGCAGCAACTTAAATGGGGCTCATTTAAAAATGTTCAATATGTCTGGGTTCCCAAACCATGAAACTTAAGAAGTATAAATTCTGTTTTATTTTTGTCATGAGATTGTTGCCCTGCACAGTCTTTGCCATGCAACTGAGATACACAGCATGAATCTATGATGGATCTACAGTAAGATGCCTAATAAAATGAATATACATTTAGCACCTAAGAACTGGAATATTCAAATATTTTTGTATATTCCTTTTCTGGATAAACCTTCTGCCTCCTCTTTGAAATTACCACTATTTTGAGATATGTGTGTGTTTGTGTATAATGCTATTTTTTTTTAACACAGATTAATCGTATTTGTCTGGAGCAAATAATTTTGTTTTGTTGAACTATGATGTCATATGTGACTAAAGTAAATTCATTTTTATTGTTACAGAATAGTATTCATTGAACAGATCACAACTTGCCAATTACCCTGCCTGTGAATATAAGTCGCCTCTAACATTTTGCTACTAAAAATAGTGCTTCTATGAACAATCTCACCAGTAATATATTAGATTGTGTTATACTATATAGCCTTGCCAATATTTGGCATTGTTATAACCCATAATTATTGGGGATTAAAATAATATTTTGATACCAATTTGCATTTACTTCTAAGATTTGACAGCTTTTCATTAAGCAATCTAATATATATGTTTTCTCTTCTGTGAATGACTTACTCCATGATCTTCACCAATTTTCCTAACAGGTTATCTTTCTTACTGATTCATATCAATTATTATATACTGTATAATATAAACATATAAACTTGTCCATATTTATATGATCCTCAGATCTTTCAAGATACCAAATTTATGTTTTGTATTTTCTTTCTCTTTATTGTGAACAGTAACATGTTTATCATGGGAGTAAATAGTGACCCAAAGTTCATGTCCTCAGATTCTGTGAACTTATTAGAAAACAGGGTCTTTGCAAATACAATCAAGTTAAGATAAGGAGACTTTGAATTAAGGTGAGCCATAAACATAATCACTGGTGATCTTTTAAGAGCTTAACTTTGGCCACAGAAAGAGAAAAGAGAGACAAGAATACATGATAGCAATGGCAGACACAAGATCACGAATAGGACTTGTCAGAAGCCATTAGGTGCAGATAAGAGGTAAAAAATCATCCTTTCCTAAAGCATTCAAAAGACAAAGACCTGCAAACACCATGATTTTGTACTTGTAGGCCCTCCAGAATTTGAGGGAACTAGTTTCTTTATTGTAAGCCCTCTAGTTGTTAGAAATTGATTACAACAAACACAGAAAATGTATACAAGGTTTAACACTGCTTTGTTGTTATAACATTATTTTTAAATACTGAATGTACAAAAACACTATGTTGTTTTGTAACTAAAATTCTGAATGTATGCCTTCACATTTAACAGATTTTTTTCTTTGTTTTGAAGTTGATGGGAGTATTTTTTGGAGGGTGGGGGATACATTCCTCACATCTTATGTACGTTTTCAAGTTTTATATTTCCATTTGAATGATTTCTTAATTTTTTTCTTTTAAGAGACTAGGTATTGTTATGTTGCCCAGGGTTATCTTGAACTCGTGGACTCAAGTGATCCCCAGCTCAGTCTCCCAGGTAACTGGGATTATAGGTTTGTGCCATCACACTTAGTTTTGAATGATTTTTTTACGGTAACATAAGCATATTCTATATCATCTTTTCAACTTACATATTTGCCATTGAATTTATATTTTATTTTATATATGCTTCAAATGTATATATCATGTATATACAAGCACTGATTTTATGTATGGTATGCGGTAAGGATTACATTTTATTCCTTTTTTACATTTCCTTTTTGAATAATAAATTTATTCGGATAATAAACTGTCTTAGCAGCATTTATTTAAAGGGTATTTTTCTCTGTTAATTTTAAAGGCTTCATTACATATGAAAGTCCCAGGAAATGTGGGTTTCTTTTGTAACAGAATGTTACAAAGCATTAAGAGTAACACTGTAACTCTTAACTCCGATACATTGTTCTGTTTGTCCATATCAGTATTCTGTGCTACTTGTAAGTTTATTATAGTTCCTCCTATCTTATTGAGTTCATATTTTCACATGCATCCACTTTCATTTGCTTCATGAAGTCTTAGTTATTCTTAGCTTGTTGACATCCTATTAAAATTTAAAATCAGTTTTTAAAGCTTCTCTTAAAAGTCTACTAAGATTTGAATTAGAATTTCATTTAATCTATACATAAACTTGGAAGATTAAAGATTTTATCATATCAAAGCTTCATATTTATAAACATATTTTATTTATTTATATCTTTAAATAAATGAAGCAAAGTGTTATAATTTTCTCTATATAAATCTTGTAGATGTATTGTTAAAATCCAAAGTATCATCTATTATTTGTAAGCAATATATTACCTTTTTAAAATTATGCTTTATATATTTTATATAAATAAATGCAATACTTTGTTATTACCACATTCATCATATTAAGTGCTATTATTTTGTTAACTTATTTATATGTCACTTTCAGTTTCTATGAGGATAATCTCTGTTTAAAAATTGATGACATCAATCAAAGAAGACAAACGTCATTTGTACCAACATGAAGGGAGCTAGAAGGAATCATGTTAGCGGAAATAACTCAGATAGAAGAAGAAAAATAAGGAATGTTCTCACTTAGATGAGGGATACAGGGAAAACAAACAAACAAATGGACAAGAAAATTTATAAACTGCCAACAGAACTGAAGCATAGAACAAGAGAGTGGGAGGAGAGTAAAATTGGAAAACGGGGAGGGCACAGTAGATAAAGATAGTTCATGGGTAATAAGATGATGAGAAAACCTCGGAATAGACAATTATGCAATATAATATATATTATATATGACTATAACATATATCTATTCATATGCTACATATGAATGTATATAAATATATATGAATATATGTATATAATAATGAATAATGAATATGTATTATATAAATATATAGTCATATATGTTTATATGAATATGTATTATATATTTATAATGAATATGTATTATATAAATATATAGTCATATAAACATATATGACTATATATTTATATAATACATATTCATTATTCATTCATATGTTTATATGACTATATATTTATATAATAAATATAAATATACAATATGGGATATATATTATTATATTCATATATAACATATGTGATGTATATTTTATTCATACATATGATGTAATCTATGAATATATGATATAATATCTTATATAGGAATATAATATAGCATATATTCATATATAATATATATGGTGTATATTCATATATATCATATGCATATATGTGAATATATTCATATATGAATATAATGTATGTGTGTGTGCAAAATAAAATTATATAACATAATATGTATATGTGTGTGCAGTCAATAAAAATATTTGATAACAGATTCATTTCTTCCTTTTCATTCATCCTATATTTTGCATTCCTTCCATTCCTTGCTATACTCTATTATGAAACTATACAGTAGCAAAAAATATGGGCATATTTGTCTTGTTCTTATTTTTAATGGTATTATTTTTATTTTTCAGTTAAGAATTATGCTTGTTGAATATTTTTCTGAGACAACAGATTCTTAAAAAAATGTGTCTTAGTTTGCTGAAAGTTTTATATCAGGTATATAAAGTGCTTATTTGCTATCATTTGAAGTCATGTAGCTTTTATTCTTAAATAAATGTGGAAAACAATAAACTTTAAGAAACACTTTGTAGAGTTATGATCGATATAAAAATCTGTACATGCTTAATCTATACATTTGATTAATTTAAATATAAATATAAATCCATGAAATTATCACTGTAACCTGTCATAAACATAGCCATCACCACAGTTTCCTCACAGTGACTTTATTTCTTTCTATTTTTTGATACAATTGTAAGTAGGGTTATTTTCTTTCTCTTCTAGAATATGCTTATGTAGAAGAACATAACCAAATTCTGTATTGACCTTATGATTGCCACTTCCCTGTACTGACTCAGTGTTTCTAGTAGTTATTAATGGCATCCTTAGGGTTTTTCTGTGTATACTACATTATCTGAAAATAACCATAATTTTGCATCTTCTTTTTGAGACTATTATATCTTTCTTCTGCTTAATAACTCTAACTAGATCTTATAGTAATATGTTCATTAGCATGGTGAAGGTAGGTGCTCTCATCTTAAACCTCATATTATCAGAAAAGCTTTTAGTTTTTTTTTAACCACTGAATATGATGTTAGCTGTGGGTTTGTCTCAAAAGATCTTTACTATGTTGAGGTATTTCTTCTATACCTATTTTCAAGAGCACTTACCATAAATGGAAGTTGATCTTTGTCAAATGCTTTCTTTGCATCTACTGATGGGATCATAGGTTTTCTTCTCTTTTATTGATATTGTGAATTGTACTGGTCAATTTTTGTATGTTGACTTATTCTTGCATTCCTGGACAAAAATCCTCTTATTTGTGATGCATGATCCTTTTAATATTGTGAAATTCAGTTTACTAAGATTTCATTGAGGATTTCTGAATGACCATCAGTCTTATTGATCTCTAGATTTCTTTTTTGTGATTTTTTTCAGTCACTACAGACTTCAAAATGGTAACTTCCCAAACAAACTAGCTTTATACTGATACAGCTTTACAGCAGGCCATTTTTTTTGTAAGTTGGGTTAGTTTCTATCATTTTATTCTTTCATTTTTTATGTAATGAAACACGTTCAAGATTTCCTTTAATATGAAGGCTTTTTGTTTGTTTTTCTGATTCACCTTCACATAGCCTTACATTTGTCATAATTATTTTCATCCATTTGCCTTCATGAAGTTCTGACTATACATTGAAAAAAAAAGATTAAAAGATAGACATTCTATTACTTAATAATGAAATCGTATATCTAAGAACTCTAAGTTGTTTGATTTAACAAGTTATTTATTCTTTCAATGGTATTTTTGAGACAAGATTGGTTCACAACACTCTACATGATTCACAGGCACAGGTTCACCCTTCCTCAGACATGTGTCAGAGTTCCATATCTACCACAAACTTGCCCTTTCTCTTTTGGTTATTTTTTACCACGTACTTATTTTCCACAGGAATGGTAAAAATGTTAATATAATAATGCACAGGAAAAAAATAATTTTTTTTTGAAATTGTGTTTTCCATATTTTTGATAAATGTCCTTCCTCCTCACCCAAAATATAGCTCACATTGTTGTTTATCAATAAAATTGAACACATTGTTCAGAAAATAAATGAGCTCCATATGAATATGCATAATCTTTTTATTTAACTTACATTTAAAGAATAATTAGTAGTTTAACTATAATGGATTAACATATCTTATGATCTCTCCAATAATATTATTAGAAATAAACCAACTCATACAATCAAGTCAAAACTATTCGTATCATCTGAAGATAATAATGTCCTAAACTTATAAAGCCTTTTACAATTTAACACAAAACTAAGAAACAACTACTTGTAAAGCACACTGACTTATATAAAGTGATAATTTCCATTAACTTTTTTATCCATTTTTAATTTAAAAAGCAACTCACAAAAATTCTACTATTGGCTTTATAAACTATGGCTCCCTAATCCAAAACTGAAGAAAAATTAAATCTTTCCCCAAATTACCTGCCCTCTAGAGACCTATTATTTTGAGTATACTTTGTATCTTGAGATGCAGAAAGGCAATTTGCATGTTCAGAGTGCTTTCTTCTTTCACTTAAGTATAAACTAAGAGAATGAAATCACATCTAATCCATCCACACAGAATTAGTCTAAAAATTGTAATAAACAGATTGCATGAAATGGTCATTTTCTAAATTTATTCAGACTTCAATAATTTAGAAAAGAAAATCAAGCTATGTGACACAATGATGATGAAAAGATTATTGTATTAAAAAGGTCTGTTCTTTAGAAAACTGAATATAAAAAAATCAATCAATCTTAACAGTTAAAAACAATGGAGGATGTCAGAAATTAAATATAGATTTGCTACCACTACCAGACAGCTAAGTTAAAATTACAATTCCTTCAAATTCTGTTTGAACATGAATTTCAGTGTATTTCTGTAAAGAAGTAAAATATCTTTCCCAATAGTAAGAAGCTTCTTATAATAATTTTCTTCTCAGAATTGTTAATCTGGAAACCTGAGGTTATATATATTTATATGGAAATTATAATATTTTAGCTTAAAAGTAACCATATTAGCTAAAATAAAAATGATAGCAAGTATTAGGAACACTCACTTTTTTCTATTGTGAGAACTGTAACCACTTTTGAAACACTTTCTACTAAAGATGAAAACACCACTCTTAGGTACTCTTACAATAGACATACGTATGTTTTTATAAAGAGACAAACAATAGAATCTCCATAGAGTGTAATTTTTAATAGCCCCAAATATTTTTTCTAGTAGAATCGATTAATAGTGATATAATCACTCATCAGTAATGCAAATGAATCATCTGCATTTGTAACAATGTGATATTCCTAGAAAGGGAGATTTGAGATTCCATGGTGATGACATAGTGGTGGAAGAACTCTGGGGTATCCAATGATGAATATATATATGAATACATATATGTGTGTTTAATATATTTAATATATATATAATAAATTATTAAAAAAGGAAGAGATTCCCTGCCCCACTCAAGGAAGGGGGGGAGTTGAACAAGAGGAAGCAGAAGAGGACTAGAAGGAAGAAAGAATAAGACCAAGAGAAGGCATATAAAGAAGCCACACTTGCTTCTTGGCCTTGAAATTGCACCAGGGACTTGGGGGATATAGGAGACACTTGAAAGACACAAAGACTTGGATGAGAGACCTTTGGGGAAGCTAACAATGGCAGTCTTTATCTTGACTTGGATTTTGATTTTATTCCATACCTTCCAGGCTTGCCTGACCTCTTCTACCTCTTTCCTAAGGATCCTCATCAGAAAAAGTCTACTGTAGCAAACTATTGGCCTCAATGACTTTGCGTTGGGCCAGCTGTGTTTAACTGGGCATTTACCCACAAGGGATAGATAACTTTGGGTGTTTGATCAGGAAACTATTCTAACTATATTCTTTCTCTACTCTCCATTGCATACTAATTGAAGGTCTTAGGTACTAAGGGTTTGTTTTTTCTTCATGAGGTAGATAGGAGAACTATTTAGAGAGTGTAGGTTTGGGGGTCCCTGGGTGCCCCTTAGTTCTGCCCACTTACACAATAGCATACAAATTCAACACAAATAAAAGAAGTCATACAAAAAAGAACACACCACATGATTCCTTTAGATAATATATAATGTAGGAAAAATTATTCTATACTGTCAAAAGTCAGAACAGTGATTATCCTGGGGAGTAGAAGACTTGAATCTAGCAGGATCATAAAGGATTTCTAATGTGATTTCTAATGTGTTTGTAAGTGCTATTCATCCAGGTGTGTTCAGTTTGTAAAAAATATTGAATTGTGTACTTTCATGTGCACATTTCTCTATGAAAACTAAATTTTAATTGAACTTTCAAAATTAAAATTAAAACCCCATGACAGTTGTTTGTTGACTTCAATTTATAGATTTTTTTCACATTGCCTTTATGATACTCAATAGCTCAATACACTTATTAACAGAACTATCATCTTCCTTGAAAATTACTTTTTGCAAATTAACTATAATTCTTTTATAAAACAATGCAGTTTTAGTTATTGTACAAAAAATGTACATGGAATAGAGTGCAAGTGCTGTCATAGTTATATGTCATATCACTTTCACTTATTTTTCTAATAAGCTTAACTAGATTAATATCTGAAGATTTGGAGTACAAATTTTTACTCCATTTTAGAAAATCAGTATATCCTTAGATTATTGCAACTTGAGGGCCAAATATAGTATATATTATTCCTATGTATCATATATTCAAATATTTCATAAGAGTCCAATAAGACATAAGACATACACTCAAACTTAAATTGTTTTCATAAAATTGTCCCTCATTGAATTGTGTGAAAATATTCTACATTTCCTTCTAAAATGGAGTTCCTGTGTTCTTACAATGAAAAAGTTAATACTCAGATCCTATTAACATAATCTTGTGATTTTCTATTTGTCACAATAGAAATAAATTAAATAAATTATTTGATCAACATGTCTATAAGTTACTTATCAAAGAGTTACAGCATATTTCTGATTTGAGATATATATATATATATATATATACACATATTAGAAACATGTAAATGAGGTGACTGGCTCTGTATTTCAAATAGCTATATGAGAGAAGTTACCCTTAATCTACTTTATAAATTAAAATGGACACATAAATTAATCTACTGCCTCATTTAAAAGCAATCTTGTTTCTAATTTCTATTGTATACCTTTGGAGATATAAATCCTTTGTGTGTATATATATAGTGTACACAAAAGTATATGTCTGATTATATGCATGCTTGTATACTTGCTTCCCTTTTGAGTCCTTTATATTTTACCATATATCTTGAAAATATCATCATTAAAGTAGAGTCAGATTTTAAGACAGAAACTGAAATAAGAAAGAACAAGTCAAAGTATGCAGAGGTTAGTGCTAGCAAGTAACTGTAACTCTTTCATCATTTAAAATAAAATCAGTCTCAGAACTTGAGAACAGAAAAAAATGGGTTTTAATTTGGATCAAGTTCTCTTAAGTATACAATTCATTTATTAAAAAGCATCACTTGCCTTCATAGTAGCAAGCATTATATTTGCTAAGAAGTCCTTTGTAGGCATTCAATCTGTAACTTCAAAAAAATTCAAAGTTAAGGAAAGCAGCAGCCCTACTGAATGTCAAAATGTCTGATTTAGACCCAAAGCATAGAAATAATTAGATCATATAGGAGATGTACCATTTCTGAGTTCAAGTATGAAAGCTATGCTTACTCAGAATTCAAGCTTTTACAACTAAGGAGTCTATATCTTTCAAAGAAATGCTTGTAGTCTAATAATTTCACACTTTAAAATAGCCTTGAAAAATAGAATAACCACAAATACATCTAAATTCCTCTTTTAGTACCAGGTACAGAGAAAATCATTAATATGATCCCTAAATTTCTAAAACAGTTTTCAGGCTGTATTGGATTGAAGAAATACTGTTTAATTTTCTTTGTTCTTATTTTATCATAGACTCTAGGTGATGATCAATGTATCCTGAAGACACAAAGTCAAGAAAACAATAGCAGTTTATTTTAAGAAAATGAATCTGCAGTTTTTTTTATTAATGATATTAAATCCAGGATGCATTTTCATTCATAAAAATTCCAAAGAAGTTAAAATCTGGAAAAGAACTTTTTAGTACATTTACAGGAACTAATGTAGGAAAAAGCAGGAGATGGAGAGGTGGAAGAAAAGAAGAAAGAAGGGAAATACAAAGAAAGGAGATAGGAGGCCAAGAGAAAGAAAAGGGAAGAAAGTGGGCAGGAAGGAAGGAGTGAGGAAAGAAAAAGGAAGAGAACCAAGGTATCTTGGTCTAAAAACTAGCAAAACCATGAAGAAGCAATTCTCACAGCAAAAGATCCTTAACTTAATTCTGAGTACCAACTCTCTTGTTTGGGCTTTTAATTAGATGATCACTATGTAGACTATTTTATTAGAGATGAGGTAGCACATTTTCTTAGAATGCCAACAAGTGGCCTTTAGAGAATTATATACTGAGAACTTGTGATCACTGCAATATTAAAAGGAAGCTTTTAGTTTATTTCTCACTGGGTGAAAGCCTATAAAACACTGAATGTTTTTAAAAGTGAAATCTTATACAAAAACTTCCTAAAAGGAAATGTTAACTACATTATTAGGGGAGGTATAGGTGGAGAAGAGTTCATACTGTTTTTATCTCTATCATATTTTCTATTCGTGATGATCTGGGAGAATAATATGTTCTATATTCCTCATTTGCTGTTGATGTTCTGAACTTTCTGTTTCTGCCTGGCAAGGATCCATCAATCCAGTCTTTCCACTCTTCAGTGCAATTCTCAATATAGGTCACTTAAGTCAAAATCACTCAGTTTGGATAAAATATAACTCTCCACTAGAGGGACATATTGTTATCTCAACATTCAAAGAGTTGTCTTTTTAATGTCTCCCAGTGTTAATAACTCCTAACTCTTCTCGAAGAGACTGTAATTTAGAAATCTCCCCCTTTGATAATTATAATTAGGAATAACTTCTATTAACATAAAATGAAAATTATGTGACTTAGGGGCAGCAAGATCAGATCCCTTAGTTTAAATCTTGTGAAAGTTGTGACTTCTCCATATTGTGAAAGTCTCTTTGGAAATTATACCAGCATTTATAAAACCCTTCTATAGCCCCTATAAACTGTAGCCCAGAGCCCATATAATAAAAAAAATATTAGCGAAGTTCCAAATCATGTGGCTTGCTGTTAGCATCACTGAACTTTGATCACCCTTTATTTTAAATAAAGGCTTGTACTTAATAGGGAGATTCCTTTACCACAAGCAACAGCCTTTTTTTTTTTTTTCTTCAGTCCCTTATTGCTGTTTATACTGTAAGGCAAAACTTTACCCCAAGTACTGATTTGAGTTTAAACCGGTGTAAATACAGAAAAGTTTAGCAAGACATAAATGCAAATTTGGGTATCAATCTGATATTTAGCAAAGACAATGACTTACCAAAGAACTCAACTTATACAATTCTAATCAAAGTCTAAAATTTTATATTGATTTGACTGTATTTTATAGATACATAGTGATATTGATATAGGGTAGTGATGCAGTTAAAAATATATTAGTGCCAAAATATCTTGGTGGGTGTTGTCTGAAAGACTCTGTGTGAGAGAAAATGATAAGTGGGGAAAGAAGGTGTATATAAAAGGAAGGAGGGGGGAAAGAGGGGGAAAGAGAATGGTGGAGTGAGAGAACAGGACTATGTGGCTTGGCTAGGGTAAGTTTACTGGAAGAGTGAGCTAGAGGTGGTAAGGAGTCATGGTGACTTGCAAAAGAGTTGCTGGTGTGGAGAGTGTGGTACTGTAGTAAGGTGGTATAGTGAGCTGGTATTTGGAGATAGGGATTTGGAAAACAATTGTGCATCATTAATTTTGGGGAAAGTTTAAAGTGCTTTGGAGAAGCAGAGCAGCTTGAAATACTGGTGAAGAAGTAAAGAGAAGATGCTGGAGAAATACTAGACATTTGCAGTGTTTGCCTCAGGTTTTGAGGGGCAAAGGAGCACTATCTTGGACATATGCTTTTGAGACTTTTGGGACTGAAAATGGTGACTGGGATAAGATAATTGGTCCTTTATAACATTAAGGACTTGTGGCTTTGTTGTTGTTGTAATTGTTGATTTTCCTTGTAATAAAATTATGTTGTTAAACTGCATTTGTGTGGAAACTGCTACATATGGGTAAAGAAAGTTGGGTGGCAAAAGCCACATTTTAAGAGTTTATTTATTTATTTATTTATTTATTTATTTATTTATTTATTTATTTATTTATTTATTTATTTATTTATTTATTTATTTATTTATTTATTTATTTATTTATTTATTTTTTGTAGCTTGTTGATTGGTGGCTTCTGCCTCCTTTTGACCCAATATCATTTGGTGAGCCAGCCAGGAGAAATCACCTGTGGTAGCCAAGTCCAAGGATAGTTTACCTTGCATTGGGCACCTTAAAGTGGAAGCGGTTGCAAAACATTTAGCAAAAATGCCTTGATAAAAAGTAGTCATGGGCTTAAAATGGACAAACCTTGCAATGTGTTTAAAATGAGTGAACTTTATAATGTTTGGATTCTGTAGGCATGCAATGAAAAATACTGCATGCATTTTAGTTATGTGTACATGGAAAATATGTGCTTATGTCAGTATGTACACTGGTTAGTAATAAGAAAAGTGAAAAGTCTGGTATTAAGCTTCCAGAGTAAATTCAGTATGTATACCGGAAATCAAATTTACAGAGAGTTTGGAAGTTCAGAAAAAAAATTAGATCACTTAGTACAGATTAAATGTTTATGTAGATTGGATCTGAATAAGTGCTGGGAAACCACTGGGGTTCCATATGTTTAATTACTTTTTTTTTTTAACTTCTCAGATACTTGATGTTTGAAAAATGCTTTAACTGGTATTGATATAACTGCATGTTTTGCCTGTTTACCTGTAATATTTTTGCATGAATGTGTAAGAAGAGTTCTTTTTACATTCATATATATGTTTATTAGTTAAGAATGGGGGAATGATACAGGGTAGTGACACAGTTAAAAATTGTATTGGCAAAATACCCTGGTAGATGGAATCTGTGAGAAAGACTCCACACAAGAGAAATGAGAAGTTGGAAGAGAGGGCGTATATAAAAGGAAGAAGCAAAAAAAAAAAAAAAAAAAGGAAAAAAAAGAGAGGCAAGAATGGCAGAGTAAGATTTTTGGAAGAGTGAGTTGGAGGTGGTAAGGAGTCATGATGACTGGCAAAAGAGTGGTAAGAATGGCCCACATCCAAAAAACAGGCAACAACATGTGCTGGTGGGGATGTGGAGAGAAAGGAACATTCTTACACTGTTGGTGGGGATGTAAACTGGTCCAGCCACTATGGAAAACTGTGTGGAGGACCCTCAAATTAATGAAAATGGGACTATCATTTGACCCAGCAATTGCTCCCTTGGGAATCTACCCCAAGGAGACCTCAATATGGGTACACCTGTTCATTCCATCAAAATATAGCTCATAGGGGAAAATGAATGATGATAAGGAAAATAAATAGTTGTATAGTACCAGTTTCAGGACTATTCTAGTCCCATTACATAAATTACGTTACTTTATCCTCACAACCTTGACGAAAGAGATAATTATTTTAGAGATGAGGAAACAGGCACTGGTTGATTACAAAACTTGTTCTGGGTCCCTCAGTCAATAACTAGCAGAACCAGGTTTCAAATGCCAAAATTTCCTAAAATGAGTGAGAGATTATCAGCATACCCATGAAAATGAATTTTTAAAGAACATAATAAAACATTTTAAGTAACATAAGTAGCAATTATTCTAGGATCAAACCTAGCAATGTGACATGTCTAAGTTTAAATATCTGTCATGGTTTGTTAAAGGACAAGCAAGGTGTCTTTACCTATACCGAGTTCAAATGCAAACTGCCTTAATGGATCTGCATATCAGAAATAAATATCATAAAACTTTGTAACAACCTAAGAATATACTTTTTTAAATCTGCTTTATCATATAATAGTCAAAATTTACCATCATTAATGGAAGATGAGTATTAAAATTTCAGGTAACTAAGAAAATATAGACCAGAGGAGATGAAAAGGATTGTGTGCATTAAAAAGGGTTCTTAGCAAGATTGAAATACTTGATTCTTTTCGTTGCAAGATGGCAGAAAGCCATATCAATCTAGTTTAGGGAAAGGGGGTGTGGAGGACATATTTTATACACCCAGGAACTGGAAATGCCAAGGTTCAACTGACTCCAGAAGTATAAACAACATCCCTGGGGCTCTGCTGTATAAAGCTTTTAACTCTTCTACCCAGAATACATGTAGAGCTGTATTCTCAGGCTGGTTTTTCCACAAGGGACTGAAAACTGCAAGTAATAGAGTAACCACACTATTCACCTTATCACTGAGTTACTAAATCCCACATCAGTTTCTAATTGACCTTGATTGGCTCAAGGGGCCCTTCTGATCTAATCACTGTGACTCAGAGCTCAAATATCCGGACCAATCCTGCCTGAAAACCCGTGTGGTATTAACTGCATTACTAAGACACCCTCCACCCCCAAACTCCATTAATAAAGAACAGTTCTAAAAGGAAAACTAAAATGTTTTGCTACCTGAAGGGAGGAGAGATGATATGGGCAGAAGTATTTAAATATCACTGACTTGATGAATGGAATCAGCTCACATTTCAGGAAGATAGCAACAACTTTGCATTGAGAATTAACTATGTGTCAAACATAGTGCTAAACATTTCACCAGACTTATTTAATTTAATGTTAGCAATCTTGAGGTAGACACTAATATTATTACCCAGGAATGATACACATTTGTGTCCCAATTCACTGGTATCAGCTATTTATACCAAGACTTATTAAAATTGACCTAGGTCCCTTTCATTTGACTGGTTCCCCTGTAGACCAATATGTATTTCAATGACTGCTCTCAATATTTGAGATACATGCCCACAGTCTTATAATTAACAAAACCAAATTCAGGGTGTATGAGTCCAGTAGGATCTCAGGAAATGTTATTCATTACTAATGTTAATTATATCAAAGTATAAATGTGGTAAATGCTACACAGAAATCTTTATATTTTAGCTCTTCAGGAGCTGCATATATAATTTTTGAATAATAAAATGCACTCTTTTTAAGTACAGTCTGATGAGTTCCACCAAATACATAATCATAAATATCACACACCTAATAGGAAATATTTCCCTATTTCAGTGTGTTTGCTCTTGTTCCGTTTCAATGAATTCTCTTTCCTCATTTCAGGCAACCACTGATATGCTTTGTCACTAAAGTTTTGCCTTTTCTAGAATTTTATATGAATTGAAACCTAAAGTAGATAATCTTCTGTATTTACGTTCTATTGTTCAGCATAAAGATTTTGAATTATTTATGTAAATTATACTTATCAGTAGTTTCCACCTTCTACATATATTGACACACTAATGATCCTAACTGATCAAGTGGTCAGAACAACTGAGTCTGAGAGATTTTTCAATTAAAAGTAATCATTTCTTTATGAAGATACTGATGAACAGACAAGCAAATGGTAGGAACAGAAAAAAGTGTAGCTTACTTTTTTTTTTTTTAGTCCCAATAATAAACCTCTGGAAACAACAATTTAAGATGCAGATTTAAGATGCTTTGAACTCTATGCTGAGAAGTCTCAGAAGCCTTATTCAGATTTTTGTGAAACCACTGGACACTTTCTCTCTGAAATGAGGTTCTTAGGTGGTACAAGGGACTCTCTGAACCAAAACCTTTTGAAACAAGCTGGTGTCCTAGACTTCATCTCAGAGGTTAATGTCTTATTTTCTTTTAATGCCAATTGAATTGTATGCTTCTAATGTTGTAATGTGGATTCCCCTAACAAAATAATATTGTGATTATGTTATTGATTGGAGTCCTAATGACCCTCTCTACTATAGAAGGAAATAACTCTTTTGAAGACCTAAACTTCATATTACAGTTTCTTTTAATTAATGAACAATATTTTATTGTTTACATATACCAGTTTGTTTATCCATTCACTAAGTGAAGGAAATTTTGGTACTGTAGTTTGGGATATTGAAATGTTGCTATGAATATTCATATCAGCATTAAAATTCCTGGAGTAGATCTGTTTCATTTTTTCTGGGGTAGATAACCAGGAAAGACGATAGAATATCCTGAACATTGTAAGACATGTCATTCTCCTTTTCAAAGTACTTATATTTGCATTTCCATCAACAATGAATTAGAGTTTCATTGACTTCATGTTCTTCCTGAAACATAGTGTTTTTAATAATCCATTTTAGTGGGTCTTTCCAGTAGTTGTCAATCTTTTTAATTTTCAGTTTCCCGATTACCAATTACACAAAGCATATAATGTGCTTATCAATTAAAATGTATTTTCCACAATGAGGTGTTTGTTCAAGTTTTTCTCCACTTCTAATTTGGGTGTAGGACTTTTAAGTTCTTTACATATTCTGGATATAATTCCTTAACCGGATATAAGGTTTTGTAAATATTTTGTATTATCTGTTAATTACCTTTCTATTTTCTTAAGACTTTCAATGTGAAACTTCTAAAATTTGAAGTCCAATTTGCTAAGTTTTTTTAATCCATACTTTTTGAACCATATTTTAGAAATTTTGACTAAATGAAGAGCTGTAATCTCCTATTTATGTCCAGATGCTTTTGTGTTAAGGTTTAATACTTAGGTTTATCATACATTTCCAATTTGTTTGTAAATGTTATGAAATAGGGTTGAGATTCCCCTTCCATACAAATCTCTAATTATATTATGTTTCTATGGTTGTATAAAACTGACACAAACGTAAAGATTTAATAAAACACAAATGTACTACCTCATGGTTTTTTATAAGCGCAACATACAACTCACTGAGTCAAAATCAATTGTCAAGAACTCTATTCTTTTCTGGGGCCTGTCCATGTGAACTCATTTATTTGGCCTCTCTAGCATCTAGAGGGTGGCCACAGTCCTTGGATCAGAGCCCCCTTCTTCATTTAAACAAACAAACAAACATAAAAACCAAAACAATGAGTTCAATGTTTTTCATCCTGACATTTCTCTAGTTTTCTTTTGCCTCCTTCCCCCTATTCAAGACTCTATACAATGCAGTTTATCTTATATTAAGTTCAACTGATCAACAAATGTTAATTCCATTTTGCAATGTAACCAAACATATTCACAGTTTCTAAGGATTAGGATGTGACTATCCTAGAATGAGGGATCATTATTTTGAATATGACATCAACTGTACTAGAATCACCTGTTGAAAAGAATCTCCTTTCCCCAACTGAATTACTTGACACTTCTGTTGAAACTTTATTGAGTGTGTTTATGTGTAAGAATGTATCTATGTTCACAAGGCATACTGGTCTATAGTCCTTTCCCATCTTAGTATATATTATTCTGATTTTGATCTTAATGCAATACCAGTCCAATAAAGGGTCTGAAAGATTTGTGAAAGGCTGATACAACACTTTCATGAAAGTTTATATCTTCACAAGTGAAGCATACATCCTTACAGTTTTTTTCCTTGGAACATTGCAAAAATCACAAATTCAATATTTTTAATTAATATAAGGTTATCTGGGTATTTTATAGCTTCTTTTGGTGTTTTGGTAAAGCTTGTTTTTCAAGATGCTTCTCCATTTCATAAAATGTTTCAAATTTACTAGCGTGAAATTGTTCATAATAATCCTTCCATTGAATTCTGCTCTTATTTTCATTGTTTTATTAGTTCTTACTTCACTTAATTTCTCATTTTTTGCTAGCTTCCATTGTACAAGTTTAGATCCTGATTTTAGATATTTCTTCCTATAAATACAAAATATTTAAATATAAGTCATTTAAATATATAAAAGTGATTCTGGGCACTGCTTTAGCTATATACCACAAAATTTGTTTTCAAGATTATTTCATTTACATACTTTAACTTCTTGTTTTTACTATGGTAAATTATGCACAATGTAAATTTTAAAATTCTATGCATTTTTAAAAGCACAGTTCAGTGACATTCAGTACATTCACATTGTTGTGCAACTATAACTACCAACCATATCAAGAAATTTTTCATGCTCCCAAAATCATACTCTATACCCAGTAAGCAATAAATTTCCCTTCTTTTAACCCATTCCCTGGACACCACCATTCTACTCTCTGTCCTTAAAATTTTGATAACTTTGGAGAGATTATATAAGTGGAATCATACATTTGTCCTTTTTGATCTATTCTGTTCAGAGATATTCTAAAACATCCTCTGCATAATTTCAGTAGTTTGGGACTTGCTAAAAATTTTTTAATGGCCCTGCTTTTGTTGTGCATAGGTGAATGTTCTATGAGTTCATGAAAATACTGTTTAGATATGGATTGCTAAAAATTATTGTCTTAGCTTTATTTAAGAAATGCCACTGGAATTTTAATAGAGATTGCACATTTTTTCAACTTAGACGGGAGAGCTACTTTCAATATTTCTTGTAAGGAAGTTCTTGTGTTGATAAATTTCTCCAGTTATTGTTAGTCTATAAGGCCTTTATTTCTTCTTCATATCTGAATATATCATTCCTGGCTAAAATATTTTATCTTTGAGTATTTGGAATAAGCCATCTTTTCTTCCTGCCTAGAAAGCTTCTAATAAGGTCTGATGTAAACCTGATAGGAGCACCTTCATACTTTGTCTGCTTTTGTTTCTCTGCCACCTTCAATATTCTTTTTGTCTTGAACTCTTGATAGTTTGTTTTGTTTCTTAATTTAGATCTCATTGCACCTAAAATTGCAGCTATTCTGATAGGCTCATGGTAGATATTCAGTTATTTTCTGACTTTTTGGATGTTTTCTATTTACTTCTTTTAATAAATATCATTAAACCCTCCCTTTCTTTTCCCTTCTGGAACATCCATTACATGCATGTTTTGTTTTCTTTCCTAAGTTAGCAGAGTGTTATATTTACTTTGCTATCAGTTTAAATAGTGAATTATTCACATCTAAGTTTGTATATTATAACTCTAGAACTTAACTTCCATCTTTTTTAAAACTTAGGATTCTCGAAAATATCCTGTTTACTCATTAGTCTATTTCCTTTGAACTACATAATTATATTTTAACTTATCTCTTTGAAATATTATTTTGCTCAATACATTCTCAGATAGTTCTTGATATGAATGTCTATTGACTTTTACTCATAAATAACGAGGTACTTTTTCTACTTTCTTGCATATATATAGCAGTTTTTGGTTAACATCTACATATAATAAATTATATTTTATAGTGGATCTGAGATATTCTCATTATAATTCGTTAGTTTGTTGTTGTATGGGAGGCAATTAACTTGTCTAGAATCATAGTGTAAAATAGTTCTTCCTGCTATTTGCAGTAATTGGCATTTTACCAGTTTTCTTTTGCTTTCAGCTGTTGCTTTTGGCTCAACCACTAGGAGTCCCCTTGTGCCAACACAGTTTAGCTATCAGAAAAAGATTTGGAAATAAATTAGTCAGAATTTGGGTCTACACTCTCTCTTTTTCCAGTTCTTTTATTTCTGGGGCTTTCCTCTAAAATTTCAGTTGCTTTTAAGCCTCAACTTCATATCATAGATACCTCAGATCAAAAAGGGTTCTACTTATCATCAGTTGAGTTGTGTGATTTGGGAACACACTGATTCAAAAATGTGGCAAATGCACAAATATCTCCAGCAGGGATTCTGGATTGTAATGTCAGCTAACTTTCAGTTTCCATCCCTTTTTTTTTGGGGGGGGGGGTTCTTTATTCCATGTATATGTAATTTTAAAAATTTTAGGAGGTTAGGGAGTTTAAGGATTTAGGAAGTGCTTGTATTGAGACTTGGAACTTCAGTACTTTGCAACTCTTTCTCTTTCCAAATTTCCTTTTCTAAAAGTTAAATATTTCAGTGCTCTGAACTCTGTCATCTGTTCACAAACTGGCAAGGGAAGTTGGACAGTAACTATTGAGATCATTGCAATTTATAAAAAGTTGTAAGGATAAAAAAAGAATGGTCTTACATATACTTAGTTTCACTCAATGATAACACTTGAAAACTACAGCACAATATCTAAACCAGTACATTTATAATATCACAGAGTGATATTATTCATGTCCAGATATTACTTGTATTTGTAATGTATTTGTATACATGTTATATCTTTAATCTAGAAAGATGGAAGGTTTGTCTCCATCACCACAGTTAACACAGTTAAGATGCTCAGCAGTTCCATTATGACAAGGATCTTTTATACATTCCTTTATGATCACATCTACCTACCTTTCATTTCCATGTCTTCTTAACCGCCAGTAACTACTAATATGTGTTCCATTTCTTGAATATCATTATTTCAAAATGTTATGTGAATGGAATCATGATTTCATAATCCTGTGGAACTGACTCTTTTTACTTTAGTGTAATTAACCAGATATTCACCCAAGTTGTAGCAAATATGAAATCATTCTCTATTTTTGTTCCAAGATTCTATGAAAAATAAATACTCAACTTGTTTAGTCATTCACCTGTTGGAAAATACCTAATGTGCTTCCAGTTTTTACCTACTATAAATCAAGTTGTATGAACATTTATGTAGAGACTGATGTTTTTGTCTGTGTGAGCATAGGTTTTCATTTGAGGGTGGGAGGCTAAACTCAAATATAATTATTGGTCACATGGTAAATTGTATGTTTCATTTTAAAGGAAAATGCAAGATTGTTTATCTAGAATGGCTGTGTCATAGCTCATTCCCACGTGCATAAATGAACCAGTTTCTACATAGCTTCACCAATATTTTATATGCTATTTTTATGCTCAATTTTAGTCTTTTGATAGGTATGCAATGATAGCTTATTGTGGTTTTAATTTACATTTGAAATATAGAGATTTCTTAAATAATCTTGTAATGAGAAAAATACATTAATAAACATTTCATTGAAGAGAAAATAAAGATAGCAAATTCTAGATAAGTATTTTTACAATGTTTTCTGTAGTTTATGCCATTGTTACTAAAATGAAATTACAGAGAAATATATGCCTAATAAGAATGAGCTAAAATGGAATTTTATTACATACCCAAACATAACATTTATTACAAATAAGTTTGTGTCAGTAAGACAAAAAAACATTTATCAAATTATTGAATGATTACTGTTGATAATACTAACCTGAGAAATTTTTGTTTTTCTATTTCTACTCCTTTGTACTAGAGGGTAGTTAGAAAGTTATCTTT
>PVHY01019337.1:0-17515 GCA_004024945.1 Uropsilus gracilis
AAAAAAAAAAAAAGAAAAAGAAAACAAAATGGGGGAATGAGAAAAGGGGGAAATGTATCCCAATCATGGTCTGGTCCACACCAGCATTTCCACCATCATTTGTTGAGTGAATAAGCCTCTTGAGCAGGGCTTCTCTCATGTCACTACAGCTGCAGTTGCTGTCACCAGGCCCTCAGATGACGCTTTCAGGCAGAAACAGATACTCTTGTTGGGCGGGAATTCCAGGGGCAGGCTGAAGCCTGGGTTTACCAGCTCTGGACAGCAGAACCCCAAGACTCTGGTCAGAGCTAAGATTCATGCAAGCCACAAATCCATATGCTGCATATGATGGGAGTGGTTCTGTGCCCAAACTTGGAGTGATTTCTTATTGACTCAGCATCCTCGAGGAAGCAGTGCTGGCTGGGTCACGGGGTCATTCGAGCACAGGTTGGCCAAGCATTCTCATTTCTAGGACGGATGACCCTATTCTGCCCATGCTATGTGTCTGCTGGGCATTTGCCTTGCTCCGGTTCCCTGAGATCTGGCTTCTATTTTGAATGTATGGCTCTTCTTCTAGGGACTTGATAATTGAGTGAACGTTTACTTGAAGCAGTTGTTTGAAATGACTTTTTTTCAAAAAATATTTTGGGTTTTAAAAATTTTATCTTTAATTAATCATTTTGTTTACATTTTCATGCATATAAGTATATATTTATGTGTGTGTATATATGTATGTATATATATATTACATCGTTGCATGTAATATATTTACATGGGGTTCTCCATCCACTCCATCCCCCAAGAGCTCTCCACTTGATCTTCCTGTGCTCCTCCCTTCCCCCATTTCTCCCTCCCTTCCCCTCCCCCTTCCCTAGCAACCTGCCCTAATTCCTGTCAGCTTATTTTGTTTTTCTTTTTCTTGGTCTTTTTTTGGTTATTCCTCTATCCCACCTATAGGTGAGATCATATGGTTTCTGACTTTTTCTTTTTGACTTATTTCTGCTAATATGATTCCCTCTAGGTCCATCCATGTTATCCCAAATGTATCATATTTATTTTGGAGCATTTGGGTTGTTACCATATCCTGGCTGTTGTAAATAGTGCTATGATAAACATCTGTGTACAAGTATCTTTTTGATTTAGTGTTTTGGTCTCCTGTGGGTAGATTCCCAGAAGTGGGATTGCTGGATTGAATGGTAGTTCCATTTTCAGTAGTTTGAGGGTCCTCCACAAAGCTTTTCATAGAGTCTGGACCAGCTGCATTCCCACACGCGGTGTAGAGTGTTCCTTTCTCTCCACATCCATGCCAGCATTTGCTGTTGTCCACTCTTTTAATATGGGCCATTCTTACTGGTATGAAGTGGTGTTTCAGTGTGGTTTTGCTATGCATTTCCCTGATTATAAGTGATGTTGAGCATTTTTTCATATGCCTGTTGGCTATTTGTATCTTTCTTTTCAAGGAAGGTCTCTCATCTTCCTTACATCCTCACCCAACTGTGCAAGACAGCTGCTCTGTGTGAAATTCGCTGCCTCTGCATCTACCTCTGGGCCTCCTTTACCTCCCTTCTGGCTGCATCACTCCATGAGCCAAATATTCTCCCACTATTGTGGAGTAGTTGGGATTTTATTTTTTAATTTTTACTTATTTTTATTATATAAGATTTATTTTTTTTCCCCTTTGGGCATTCCTCTCCACTTGCTCCCCCTCTGGTCACTCTATCTCCTTTTTCACTGCCAGTTGTTGGTCAGTTTTTAGCCCAATGAATTATTCTTTTCCTTTCCTGCAGCAATGTAGTAGTTGGATTTTAAACTCCTTTGCATTGAAGCGGTCACAAACCACTTTATATCCGAGCTGTAAATGGTTTTTCCCTTGGGCAAAACATGTCCCCAGATGCCCCCAGGATAATTCTCTCTCTACAAAATGATTTTTGCAAACTCAGGGGAGGTATGGGTATAAGAGATTAGGATGATGGCTCAAGGGTGACAAGGTGGTGGGAGAACCTCTGGGTAGACAATGATGTGAAGAATACATACGTGAAATCAATTAAAAAAAACAAACCAACCCCTCCCTCCAAATTATTTTGCAGCAGTAACTCAGAATGTTAATGTACCCCCAAGACCTGGATGAGATGGAGGCCATGTCTCCTTTATTAGTTTTTGTTGTCTTTGTCAATCACTTAATGGTTTCAAGTCTTCTTAGCAGTCACACCTTAATAATATTGTACAGAGGCATTTCCCAGGGCAAAGGAATGGGAGACACCTTTTTAATGAGGCTCTGGTGGAGACTGAATCAGGGATTTCACCCATTCTTTGCATTGTCCAACTTAACTGCATCTAGAATAATTATTTTTAATATAAAATAGCAGCTACATTTTTTGCTTTTTTCCTTACTAGGTACCAGGCTTTGCTGTAAGTTCATCAATAGGAGTCATATCATTGGATCCCAGCTCTAGTGCTATGAGCTATAGTGTCCCTGCAACACACAGAGTGAATGAGTAAGGGAGATGGAGGGAAACTCATGTAGTTTATGAGTGACCTGAACTGGGAGAATTGGAACCCAAAGTAGGGCCTGTCATCTGCTATACAACAGGCTTCTGGTTGGTGTGGTCACTCTGGGTTCCAGCCTTATGTTGCTGATGCATTTCCTGCCCAGTAAATCTCCTTGTCATGTCCAGTTGTACAAAGTTGCCTAACAACACAGAGACTTCAAACAGACAATACAATAAAGCAATACATCGTGTTAAACCAAGGTATGTTAAGCACTTTAAAATTTATTGAAGCCCAAATTGATTGGAATCAGGTAACTCCAAACTAGAAGTTAGGAGTTGGCACCAGCCTGGGGGCAGAACTCTCTAGAAGGAACTGGAGAAGACTCAGAAGGAAAGCAAGGTAGCAGTTTGATTGACTGTTGCCTTATTTGGGAAAATCTGATTGGCTGTTTGTGAAGGGTTGTCTTTAGATTTCTTAACCTTGAGGCATTCCAGGCTTAGGTCTAGTTTGCTCACATAGGCTACAAGGCTTTATAGCTGCCTCAATCTCATGATCGTCTTGTTTAGTAACTTAGCAGTTGTCACAGCTGTTTTTTTTCTTTTCTTTTGTTGGTCATGCTTAGGATTGCTGTGGGGTTCTGGTCAGAGAGTGGCTGGATCTGGGAGGCTCTAGTTGCTCTATTGATCCACTAATGTGCTGGAAAGTTGGGCTCAGCGGCACACCTGCCTGGTTGAGGCTCTCTTCTGTCTTTGTGAACTCTCTCCACAATCAGACTCCCAGGGGCTCCCAGGGCAGCTGCCAGGCACTCCTAAGGACTGGGCTGGAGCTGGCATGACTGCCCCTGTCCTTTAGTTAAATTGAGTCATGGGGCCATCCCAGATTTGGCTATCCAGAGGGTTACTCAGGGGCATACAAGTCAGTCCCTGATTTGGAGACCAGCTGTCACAGCTAGCCAGCATGACCTCCAAAGTGGTTTAGCACATGGGGCTGGGGGACAGATATGGATTAAAACCCTGGCTTTGTCACATTTCTACTACATGATGTCAGATAAGTGACTTCAGCCTCTCTCAGCTGCTAGTTCTTTTTCCCTGTGAAAAAAGGGAAGCTAGAAGTAGTCATGATCACTAATTGAACATCACTCCGTGCCAGGCACTGTCCTAAGCACTATAAGCACTTGAATCCACTCAAATCTCTCAGGGAACCTACGAAGTGGCCTTGCAAATTCACAGTGAGAGGTCACCCACCAGAGCGATGAGGTCACCCACCAGAGCACATGTAGCTGGCAAGTGGCAGTAGTGGGAATGGAACCCAGGCAGTATGGCTCCCTGGTGCATGCTGCTAAGGACTCCGTGGGTGTCTCAGAAGTAGTTACCTCCCAGGATGGCTGTGAGCTATCAAAGGTGCAGCACGTGGCATGGTGTAGATGCACAGTGGTTATGAATGTCCCCTGCACTTGCTTCCTCCCAAAGGGCCAGCTCGTCCCCACTGCCTTGCGTTTCTTGACTGAGATGAGTACAAGCTGTTCAGTCCTCTATTTCCTTATGCCAATCGATGTGATATTCCCATATCAAACATTGCTGGGTTCATACCAGATCTCATTTGCTTGATGGATTTGTGTCTTTATCTACAGCCCAGGGAGCCTTACACTTTCCTTCTAGGAAGTCACTGTAATTTGATGCTCTGCCTCCAACACATCACTGTGGTGCATCCCCTTCCTCTTTACTCTGCAATACTGCTGATTATTTTGCTTGGCACTCGGGTTCTACTATTCTGTTGAAGATCCGCTGGGACACCTAAGGGAGATGCAGTCTTTAGACCAACGCTGAATGTTCAGATTTTTTTTTTCTGCCTCTCTCTCTGGGCTCTTAAGTTTGGGCTATTTCCTGGTATTATGAATCTGTTTATCTGCTTCCTCCCTCCCCCTTCCGACTTACTCATCAGGGTTTTCTGACTTGCTGAGTGTGTGTGTGTTTATTTTTTATAGAATTAAGACAGCTTTGCTGTTACTTGGGTCTGGCTAAGCTTAGCTACAGCTGAAATTAAAAAAAGGCATTGGGAGTTATTCTTGATTCCTCTTATATTTTCTCTTCCCTATAGCCAATGCAGCACTAGCAAATCTCATTGGTTCTAGTTTTAAAATATAACCTCAGTTTTCCTCTTGAACCAACCCACCAACACTGGGGCCCCTTTTGAAGATCTTTCATCTGGATTCAAGCAGACGGCCCCTCCCTGTTGCTCCCACTTCCATTCCTGCTTACCTTGTGATTATTTTCCCATATGATATCCAGCGTGGTCTTTGAAAATATAGTCATATCATGTGATGTTCTTGCTTAAAACCCTACAGGGGGTGCCTATGGCATTTATATTACATGTGAAATATAAGCAGGACTCACAAAGACCTACATGAACTAAGTCTACTTTTTGAGTTTCATCCACCCATCCTCTTCCTGCTGTATTTTTTTGGCAGTACTTACCACCGTCTGGAATTATTTATTTATTTTTGTTCATTGTCCTATCTACCTCCATTCCCTCTTCCTTCCCAATCTTTTTAACCAAGTAGCACCAAGGGCTGGGGTTTCATCTGGCCATTGGTTTATACCTAACATTGGAAACATATACCTAGGACACAGAGGGTGGTGATCAATCTTTCTAAATGAATGAAGGTAAAACCCAGAGCAAAGAAGTAAAGGCTACAGAGAGCAAGGGCAGGGCAAGACTCTGAGTCCCAGGAAGCAGAATCAGGGTGTAGTAGAGATTTTCACAATGGTCCTAATAACTCCCATTTGGATTTTGGAATTGCTAGGGACTATGATTCCATGACTGTTTTTATGTTCCCCCCTTTTCCAAAGTAGGGTTTCTATATGCTGTCTTCCTGCCCCTGCACCATCAGGAGATTGGGTATATCAAAGGAGTGGGTGGTAGCTTTCCTTTTTATGGAGAATACTGCATCATGGGTGACCTTGATTTTTGAGCTACATGTGGTAACAGGGTAGGATTCATGTGGGAGGAGATTGAAATAGGCATCCCGTAGGGCAGACTGTGTTAAAGACTAGAGGGCTTATCAAGCCTTGTTTCCTTTGTCTTCCAGATGCGTACCTAGTCTACTCCCTGGCAATTAAATGGAATCATGAGACTGTTCTGACCATGAACTGTGGCTGGAATCAACGTGCCAACCTTTCAGCTTTATCAACCTCCCTTCCCATCTCCTATGAGACCCTGCACATTGAAGAAGATCAAGTGGAGAGCTCCGTGACCTCAAGATGGCAGAGTTATTAGATGCTAGGATCCTGGATCCCCGAAAGACTGTGTGGAGCAGAACCTTTGTCACCCATTGGATAGTGATATAACCAAGAAACAAGCTTTTATTCTGTTGGAAACAAACCTTTATTCTGTTGCTATTTTGGGACCACCTCTTATCAAATTAACCTACCTTGACCAATGTAGTAACCAAAACTATACATAATGAAACAAACAAAATATGTGTTGGTTTTACTGACTACCTCCATAATTTTCTTTTGCCAAGTAATTGTAAAGGACCTCTGTGACTAAAAGCTTGCCTCTAATTGAAAGTGGATTTTCTTTTCTGTCTCATTTTGTTCTTCTCCCTTGAAGTCAGTTAGTCACCAGGTTTTATTAAATGCCTAAACCCTTATTTATTATTTATTAGCTATGTGAACTTGGGCACATATTAGCCTGTTTAAGTCTCAGTTCTTTCATCTGTAAGTGGCTATAATAAACTTAAAAAAATAACAGTATCTATCTGGGGTTGTTATGAGAATTAGCAAATTAATTATTAATTATAATTAAGTGATTATATATAGTGATCAATACAGCAGCTGTACATAATACATCATCAATACATGTCTCATTATTGTCATTGCAATGTGCTAAGCATTGGGGATTGCACAGAGACACAAGGGTCTGGACTTCTGTGAGACAGCTGCTTATTTCATAACCTTCAATTTTACCATTGCACTTGCTGAATATTGTCTCTATTAAGCACTTAATTTTAAGGGAAATTTTTGCCTCCTTCCAGTCTGCTCCCAAAAGCACTAGTCTGGTTGTGCATGTTCTTTGTCACTCTGAGAGTTCTGAGTCACCACCGTGTCCCCTTTAATGATTGTACCCTATGAATTCAGTATCTGTCTGTACCCAACAGCAAGGGGAGGGGGAGGAATAGAAGGAAGTGAAAAGCCCTGTAGGAGGAAGAACCTACTTCTGATTTAGAGCCACTTCCTCTTTAGCATAGCAGGATAAAATGGCTGCCAACATGTACTTATAGAGGTATACTCTGCTCTTCCTTTTTCTGTCTTTTTTCCTGAAGGACATACCCAGCTAGCTCTGTTCTAATGGTTTGTAGGCCACACTTGCAAGACCCAAGAAGTAGAGAATCTAATCCCTTTCTGTACTAACAGAAGCTGAACCTATATCTCATCAATCTCATCAATCAATCTCATCAATCTACCAGGCATTTAGATGTCTGGTTTACCTGTACAACTGAGCTGGTGTCCTTTTCCCTGTGTGGCTGGCAGGGTCCATCTTCCTGGCAGATAGTCTACAGTGATGTTAACTAGGCAGGCACACCCACTTGCCTTGGCATGTTTTATGGATGACCCAAACTGCAAACACCAACATGCATAAGACATATGCTCTCTTCTTTGTGTAATTTCAGGCACCAAAATATGCCTACACATAGGGGTGTGTGCATACAGACACACACGTATTCTTTTTTGCCTGGTAGAAATATGCTTCTGTGATATTCCTTCTACTCCCACTCATGCCCCTCCATGGTTGGCACATCTCCTAATTATCCCCATCTACTCCCTCCCCATAGACCTTTCGTGTGTATATTTTGGCACATATTCTCTTGATTCCGCCTAGTTCCTTTCTCTTGCTTTTTCTTTCCCTGCCTCCTTCCCTCTCCCTCCTCTTCACAACTCTTTAGAAAATTTGTTAAACTATACACTCTTTATTATTAATGTACATTTATGAAAAATTCTTAACAGTTACAAAAGTACATGGTTATAAAATCATCTCCATACAAAGGTTGGCATCTTCCCTTTCCCCCGCCCCTCCCTAGCCCTCCCACCCCCAGACATCAGCACTCTGTAGGACAACACTTAGAAAAACTGAGAACTCTGTGGATCCAGAGCCCACCCCCCCCCAACACACACCAGTGCTGTGGCAGACATGATGGTGGTTTTACAAAGAACCATGCAACTTGCCTCCTTCACATTCCTTTTGCCTTTTCCTCGGGTGGGGAGAGAGGACACATTTATCTAGCATTGGAAAGATGTTCTGAGGAATGTGCACAGGTTTCTCCTTATGGTTTTTAGAACTGGGAAGGATGTCAACAAGGACATCTATGGGGAAAATCAGCTGCAGGTTTCCCATGATGGCGAAGAGGAATAACTATTTTGGTCTCTTCAAATTCCTTCATCTAGCTCCTTGAAAGAAACCAGCAACTCTGGGGATTTACTACTGCAGGGTTTTCTGGAATCCCTGTAAGAGTGGTAAAGTGGAAAAGGGGTTCTCTGAGGATGACCACAGGCAACTGTTTCAGAGTGTTGAGGTGTGGATGGGGGTGGGGGTGGTGGTCTTTTCTGAGGAACAACTAAGTTGACCCACACCTTGACCACCAAATCTGGGCTGCTTAGCTAAACTTTAAATTCCCCAGACCTGAACTGAATAAAGCTTCTGGCATAAGGAGTAGAGAAGGGGAGAAAGAAGTCAGGCTATCATTAAGCTGCCTCAGTCACATTTTCAGAGCAGCTACCCCTACCCCAACCCTAATGGGCTTCCATACCAGTGCATCAATTGGTGCAATAAATAGTCAAATAGACAATGCCAGAGAACTGAAGTCAAGTAGCAGAGAAGTCAATTCCACATCAGTAGATACCTGACAAATATGCAACTTCACGTCAGACATATAGACGCAGAAATACACTTACATGTTAACCAATCTGGAAGAACCTCAATGAAGCACTATAGGAACAACTTAATAGGTGTTAGTCTGTAGGGTTATAGGAAGAATTCTACCCAGGACTGCTAGAATGTTTCTAGAAAGTTGACTCTAGAAACCACTTTCAACAGCCTACACAAGACAGGTTGTGGATACAGGAAAATCAGGGAGGTTGATAATATAGAAGTAGTCAGTTGGGGACCTCCTAGTAGCTGGAGAGGCATCTGCTCATTTTTCCTAGACAAAGCAGTTCATTAAAAGTCTTGTATTCTACTCAGAAAAGCTTGCCATTGGTGGGAACTAAATCATCTCATTAAAAAGAACATTTGATTTTGAGGGACTTTTGGTGTCTTATTTGGTTCTAATTCTATGCAAAAGAGTACACATCTTAAACATTTTAACTATATTTCAGCAAACAAGAGTGCCTAGGAGATTAGTATAGATTTTACGATCTCTATGGGTGGCCTAACTATCTGTACCAGGGCTACTGTTTCTACAAGTTCCTCCTCCAACACTTTAGGTTGTTAGATTGAATGGTGGGGAGAAGCCCTTGTCTACCTGTCCCTGGACACAGTGGAAGAAGGGAGAGCAGGTGTCACAGGAGTAGGGCTCTGACCCACATGTCAAGTAAGACTCAGGGGACCAAGTTCAAGTGTCCCAGGTCTAGCAAAGCTTCTGAGCATGCTTTTGGTTGGCTAGCTCTGGGCAGCCTGAGCAAGGAGAGACTTCTTGGATGATGATATGTTCCCCCTCATTGCTTTCAGATCTGCTAGGTGGATGGGGTGATGCAAGTCTGCTAGGCCTGGGTACAAGGTAGACAGCCCCTGTTTATTTCTCACCCTGGCCATCCTTGTTAACACCTTGGACAGTGTCTTAAAGTCTTCCCCTATGCCACAGATGTTCTCTCCCTATCCTTAGATTCTATTCTGGCAAAGTGCAGCCAGACTTGAGTAGGAGGCCTTCACACAGTTTCTGCTCCTGTTTCCCAAATATCTTAATTTTCACATGACTGACCCCAGGGCCAACACCAGTTCTATGTGTATCTACACATTGTAAGGCAGGTGTCTCCTATGTAGAAACTTGAATTTGCCCTCCAGTGAGCATTGTGAAATCTGTCCAGCAGCAGGATTTTACTGCCCTCTCTAGCTAGCATGTTCCTGGCCCCACTACTCAACCTTCCCAGGCACTTCTGTCACCAAGTAGCTGGGAAAGCACTGAAAAGAGAACTGAATTGAACTTGAGTCCTAATCCTATTGCTTAGTCAAGTCATACCCACTCTTGGGTCTCTAATTCCCCACCTGTTTGGTTTGTTCCCTACAAACCGTGGTGAAGTCAAGTAGGATGATACCAAAGCCCTTCAGGAGCTGTCCAGTGCTGAACAAATGTGGGGAAGCTGATGTAACTGATGGTGAGGTGATGGTGACAACGATGATACTTGTGCTTTGCACATATAATTACTTGACTTTTTTGACTGACTGATTAAACACAGGTTCCCTGAATCGCTGCCTGTCACCTTTCCAGAATTTATCCTGAGAATCTTGGGTAAATGATTCAACTTTCTATAATTCTTTCATCTGTAAAACGGGAATAATAAAAGACCATCAGGCAGTGTCGCTGTGGGAATTGCAAGAAATGAGTCAATAAATGCAAAAGGACCCAGAAGACTACCTGATCCTTATTAGGAGCATCATGAGCACTGTTTGACTTAGAATTTATATAACTTTAGGGGGAACTGGGATATTCCCCAAATTGAATAGAGAAGCAGGAAGAGTACAGCTTATTTTGCTCATGGAGGAGCTGGTGACTTGAACCTTTCCAAGTTTTAATTTCCTCATCTGTCAAGTGGGAATGGTTATGCTCACCTCAAAATATTTTTGTGTACGTTAAAGGGGATTATCTGTGGAGAGAGCTTATCACAGTGCCTAACAATGGCGAGTGTTTGGGAATTAACAGCTCTCTCACCCTTCTGCTGGCTGAGTTGCTTAGAAGAAAGAGCACACCCTCCTGTGGTGGCTTCTTCCTCCTTCAGTCTTGGGTACAGAATGGTAGTGCTTTTCTGGCGAGATCCCTTGGCGTGAGCACCGTGGCAAGAACAGTCACGTAATTAGAAGTCCTAGGGTGCCAGGACTCTTGCTGTCTCTCTGAGTCTTCTGATCTCCATCTCTGGAAGTCAATGCTTGAGTGAGAGGCAGGAAGTGGGGGTAGGAGAAAGGGCACTGAAGGTGTCCATCCTCAGCTTGCTACCTGGGACCTCACCAGCAGCTACCATTGGCATGGAGGATGGGAGGCAGTCAATGGAAGGTGGTCTCACCAGGTTGCTGTTGGTAGGAGGAGGTCAAAGGGGCTGGCATTCTGGTATCCGCACCCTCTGGGGCAGTGGTAGGCAATGCCAAGTGCTCACTGATTGAGTCAGAGGGCAAGTTTTGGTCCTGTGCCTCTGCCCTTCTATACACTCAAGACACAAGAGAGTGTTCACTATTTTAACACACATCATATTCACATTCTGGCCTTGGTTATCTGCTTATGTTGGTACTTCTTTGCCTTGACAAAGCAGATGTTTTTTGATGACTGAGCACACACATCACCTCCATGGTTGCAATTCATTTGGACTTTTCTAGTCACTGTCAAAGACGCCTTCTCTGGGCTTCCATGTGCTCGGAGAGTGCTGACCAATCACCTCAAAAGGAATCGTTTTCCAGTCTCTTGATTCGAGGTAAGTGCTTTGAGGGCAGGGAGTAGATCAGATTCATTGAAAACTCCCAGTTCCTAACACAGTGTCTGGCCCACAGGAGGTGCACATACAACGTTCATTTCCTAACCTTGCTTGAGCCATGGGAGATGTTGCCAGGGCACCCAAGGGTCAGTGGCAGTGGTGACCAGCAGCATGGAGGGATGACTAGCAGCCATGTCAAATCTCCTCCTCTTCGCTGGCCTTGCTCCAATGGTGGCAGCAGTTGACTGTGATACCCAGGAGGAAGTTGGTGGCCACAGATGCGATGGAGACCACAAAGCCCACAAAGGTGATGAAGAGGTAATCGTCCAAGGTCAAGGTCAGGACGACTGGCAGCCATGTCAAATCTCCTCCTCTTCGCTGGCCTTGCTCCAACGGTGGCAGCAGTTGGCTGTGATACCCAGGAGGAAGTTGGTGGCCACAGATGCGATGGAGACCACAAAGCCCACAAAGGCGATGAAGAGGTAATCGTCCAAGGTCAAGGTCAGGTGGCAGGCCTTGAAGCTCTCCTCCGTGAGGGAGAAGAGTGGGGCACCCTCGACTTCAGGGGGCCCACGGCATTCAGCCAGCTGAGAATCTGCAACACAGAACCCAGGGAAGGTGAGGTCCCCAGGGAGGGGAGAGAGTGTGGAGTGGAGGTCCCACCCTTCTAGAAATCGTTGACTTTCTTCCATGTGCTTCCTATTTTACTCACCTTCTCTGTGCCCTCAACAATCTTCAAGGCAAATATTTTGATGTTGATTTGTGGAGAGTTTAGACACTTTTGAGAGAGTTTAGACCTTGACCCAAAGCCCAATGGCCACCACTGATGGTGGCTCTTGAGCTTCTGTGGGGACAGTACCTTCTCTTACAACAGCCTCTTAGCTGATTTCTGAGCATCTGTCCTTATATGACACATTCAGCTGAGGATCCTTTCAAGCCTGAAGTCCTGTCATGCCATTCTCTCCTTGAAACACTGCTTGGACTTCCTTCTGTCCTTACAAGTGATAGCTAAGTGTCACCATGAGCTGCAAGGCCTCTTCCCAATGGTGCCTACTCTACTTCTGCTTATTCTGTTCCATCCACACACACCTGTTCTATCACCCAAGCATGCCTCCTCTTGAGGGGCACCTTTGCCTTTGTCTCCCAGTGAGGATTCTTCTCCACTGCATCCCTGCCTCTCACTTCCTTTGGGACTTTGCTAAATTATCACCCAGTCAGTGAAACCTACTCTTATGACACCACATAAAACACCACCCTCACTTGACCTTTTTCTAGGTACTTTCTGTCATACTCTATACTACTTTTCTCCACGTTGCTTACTACTGCCTCACAGTTTATCTTGCTCTTCCCCTTTGGAGAACAAGCTCTTCCCGAAGTCTCCATACTTAGCATCAGAGCAATGTTCTGTTCGTGTAAGTCCTCAGCGAGCATTTGTAAAATGAATATGTGAACGAATGACTTGGTCCAACTCCAACACACTGGGTCTTTCTTCCACTCCCTGTGACTTTTCCAGGGTTAAGAATGTGGACCCTGGAGTTCTTAGCTAAGATTCAAATCCTGTTTCTACTGCTCACAAGTTGCGTGATTGTGTAAGTTCATGATGCCTCTGTGTCTTGGTATCTTCACCCCTACAGCAAAGCTAAAAATAGTATCTATCTCACAAGGTGACAGTGAGGAGTTGACATATACAAATGATAGATTCTTGGGAAAGGTGATTCTTGGGAGCTATAAGCAGTGTGCTTTTATTATTATTCTAGGCAGGTCTCTCTGGACAGATTGGGGTGGTGGTGGTGGTCCTATTCTGTACAGCCTTCTGTAGCATGAGGCCTCGCCTTCCATTCTTCCCATCACTGATGAGCCCACCTCATGCCTCCAGGGTCTCCTGTGCAAACGTTGGCCACTTTTACCTGCCACTACCTCAGGAGACTGACTCTTGGCAGTGGTATGACTCCGTCAAGCCAGCCACTGGTTCCAAGCAGCCTGTCAACCCTTCCAGTTCTTCCAGTGGATAAATGCAAAACAAACTCTCACCTTGGGCGAGATTAGTTTGCTCTTCTGGCTCTCACATTCCCCCCTCTAGCAGGAGGACAGATTAACTTAAACCTCCAGAGTCAGTGTGGCTATTTTGATATTGTGGAGTGGGTAACTGCTGCGTATTGATTCTGCGGCTTCTGAGGGCAGGGAAGGGAATGATGGATTTGGGTTTCTCTCTCTGAGAAATGAAGAGCCAGGTTTGCAAAGAGGATGCCATCCATCCCAAATTCCAGGTGGAGGGAGGGTTCTGTTGCCATAGCTGGGGCCTCCAGCCTCTGCCCAGTACCAGAGCTTGCTGGGACCCTCCAGCCCAGCTGGAAGATGCTGAGCTCCAAAGTCTATAGAGCATGAGAGTGGGGTGCCGGGGAGATGGGAGGAAGCTGGGGGCAGTGGGGACACAGTGCAGTGGGGATGGACCCAGAGAAGGCTCTGAGGACACTCTGCAGGCTCCCGCAGGAGAGCAGGGTGGGCAGTGGAGGCAGAGAAGGAACCAGTCTTGAGGTTAAGCTCTATTTACCCCAAGGGAATGCCTGTTCCTCTCTGTTGTTCCCCAAACATTGGCCAATAGTGATGATCTCGTGAAGACAAGGGGAGGGCTAACAGAGCTACAGGCAGCAAAGGCTTGCTGAGTTCTATCCACGATGGCAGTTCTTTGTCCCCAAAGGCGAGATCTTGGGGAGTGGGAGGCGGTGGTGCGAAGTGTGTGAGCGGAGAGAGGGAGGTGGCTCTGGTGTGGCCTGCTCGCCTTCTCACCGTGGGCCTGTGAGCTGTCATGTTGCCTCTCTGGGCTGAGTCCCTCACTGATGTGAGGCTGCACCATGGGGTCGGGGACCTGCTCCTGCTCACTGGGAGTCTGTGCTTCTTTGGAAGGGCCCCAGGGATCACAGAAAAGGGTCAGCCCCTGTGGGGGTGGAAGCTTGCCCCCCTGAGTGCCTTTGCTGTCCGTAGTCTCAGGAGAGAGGGGAGCAGGTGCAGCTGCGAAGGTTGAGCAGGTGGGGGTCGCCCCAGGCAGCCTCCCCCTCCTGCCCCCTGCCGGTGCCCCATCTAAGTCCCCAGCTATTTTGGTCCCAGAGAACTTCCTCCCACAGTTCTGTGGAAACACTGGAATCGTGACCCACAGCCCCCCCAAACTATTTTGGTCCTGGGCTCCCCACTCAGTCTTCCTCTTCCTCCTACCTCATCCAGTGTCGCTGCTTCTGAACATGCTATGAGCCCGGTCCTGGGAAATCCCCTGGGTGTGTGTGTATGTGTGTGTGTGGGGGTGCCCAGCTGCCCCCATCTTGCTGCTGCCGCTGGGGGCTTGTGTCCCCGCTCAGTGCTGCTTTCGGGGGGCTGATGCCTGCGGGCCACAGCCGAGCATGGCCTGCTACCTGCTTCCGGGCTGGGATTCAGCCCCCCTGAGCTAGGCCAGGGCTCATCAAGCCTGAGTGATTCAGCCTCCTTCAGTCCCCAGTCCGCCTCCAGTTGGGATTGGCTGGGAAATTGCCACGTCCCAGTTTCTCCCCTCAGCTGGCCATCCCAGGCTCAAACCTGGCAGAACTCTGCAGAGAGCTTCTGGTCCACCCAGAAAGCAGACCTGGCTTTTCCTGTTTACCTAGACCCCGACTCTTCAGGGCACAGCTACCCTGGCAGGGCTCAAGTCTCAACTCCTGCCCCGAGCAGCTGTATGATATCTGGTGGGTTCCTGAACCTCTCTGTGCCTCGGTTTCCTTCTCTGGAGAGCAGGTGGTCTCATTAGGACTCTCAAGTGACGAGCTGGGCTAAAACACATGACATATGTAGAACAGAGCCTGGCAGGTAGTAGGTCTACGTAAACAGTGTTAGCCATGACTCTTCCTTCTAGACTTCCCCAGCATGTAAAAAACACTGAAAAGGCCGTCTGGGAGAGGAGCCCATCTCAGCAGTCAAAGGAACTTGGGTTTCACTGGCGGCTCTGCCACTTTGTAAACGAGGGGCTGTGGGCAAGTCCTTCCATAGTGCTAGATTTCAGTGTCTTCACTTATAAGGAGGCTGATGAAAGAAGGGGTGCAGTAAGGTCGTGCACCTCAGGGTCCCAGGCCAGGCCAGGCTCAATGCCTATTCTTAGCTGTTCTCACATCATCACCACCTGTCTGTCTCCTCCAGTTAGGAAAGCTCCGGAGGCCAGAGGCTCCTGTTCATCAAGGAAGGGTTCCCTGACACACAGTGGGACAGCAAGAACCCTGCCAATACATACTGAGAGCTGGTGGACAAAGGCGGACACAGATCAGGCACACAGCAGGTGCTCAAGACCACCGAGTCCCTCCTTTTTCTTTGGACCCTTTGCTTTCCATGCAGGGGCCCCTCCCCTTCCCCTCTCCCTCCTCTCTCCCCTCCATTTGCCCTCCCCTTCCCTTGCCCTCCCTTCCCCTTCCGCCCTTTCCCCCTTCCCCTCCACTCCTCCTCCCCCTCTCCCCTTCCCGTTGGCCCCTCTCTTACCCGCTGTGCAGCGCTGGATCCGGTTCCGCAGCCACTTCAGCAGGGGCTCCATGGCGCAGCCGCACACCCAGGGGTTGCCTCCGATCTGCAGGGTCACCAGCCCGGGCAGGTCCTCGAGGGCCTCGAGGCTGAGGAAGGCCAGGCCCCCAAAGCTGAGGTCCAGGTCCCGCAGCTGCACCAGGCCCTGGAAGGCCTGCGGGTGCACCCGGCGCAGCCACGGGTTGTGGCTCAGGTCGATGTGCACCAGCCCGTGGGCCGCCTGGAACATGTCGGCCGGCACGTGGCTGAGGTTGTTGTAGCTGAGGTCCAGGCGTGCCAGGCGCTTGGCGTGCAGGAAGAGGCCGGGGGGCAGCCCCACCAGCGAGTTGTTGCGCAGGTCGAGCACGCGCAGCTCCGCGTGGCAGGTGAGGTAGCCGGGCGGCACCGCGGCGATGCGGTTGTGCGCCAGGCTGAGGTTGCGCGTGTCCACGGGCAGGTCCGGGGGCACGGAGAAGAGCCGCTGGCTGCTGCAGTCCACGACCTGGTTATGGCACGTGCACAGGACCGGGCAGCTGGCGCCAGCGTCCGTGCGCAGTGCCCCGGCCGCCAGGAGGAGGGAGACCAGCAGCATGGCGGGGTGGGGGGGCCCGGGCCAGGGCAGCTGTGACCAGGTGTCCCCCATCTCGGGCCGCCGGCCACAGCAGTGCCGCAGGGGCCCTCGGAGCTGGGGCTGCGTCCTGGGTCTCAGGAGTGGGCAGCACAGCGAGGCGGCTTCATGGGGTCCCAGCCTCGGGGGCGGGGCTTCCGAGCACGTGGTTTCACGCCACCAGGGCTTCGGGAAGCCTGAGCCCTGGAGGCCCGGGAGGTGAGCGCCGCAGGGAGTTCCTTCCTGGAGCTTAGTGCGCGGTGATGGCAGCGGAGGACACCCTGAGTCTGCCAGGATGCTCCCCACCCGAGAGGGGCCGGCCGGAGGATGGGGCTGCAGCGGCTGCCGGCGGAGTGCAGGAGGGCCCCTGTAGTTTTGGTGTGTCCCGGTCGCCCATGCCCGTTGGGTGCGCGCTCTGGCACCTCTGCGGGTGGGAAGGAGGGTGTGAGGGAGATGAAAGGGCCTGGCCCTTCTGAGAAGCCTTAAGCCCTGTCCCAAGTTGGGGGCCTACAAGGGCGCAGGGCCTGCATCTGAGCCTCCAGCATTCAGGGTCTTAGGGACCACGCCTCCTCTCCCGGGGACTCAAGTCCAAGGTGGTCCTGGGATGTGCGTCTTGGGAAGGCAGCCTGGCGGGAGGGGGGTCTCCATGGGCCTCCCCAAAGCCCTAGTCCTGATCCCTAGCGGCTCCCGAGATCAGCTGCGAGAAGCTTCTTTCCCCAGGGAGGCCAACACCCCTGATCACACCCACTGTCTGGGCCGCAGAGGTTGGGGAGAGGCACGTGCACCCGAGCAGCAGGAGGGGGGGCAGCTGGAGAACTTGAGCCACTTCTCCGGGTCTGCGTTTCTCCGGCCGCGGGCGCCTTGTTCAGAATTCCCTCTGTCAACAAGGGAAGTGGCCAGGCGTCAGATGGTCAGGCATCAGGCGAGGACTCAGGCGCCCTCAGCCCTCAGCTCTGCCCTCCCCAGGCCCTGGCTACCTTGCTCTTCTGTGCCAGCAGCTAGGGAGTTAGCTGCTGACTCTCTTCCCCAGCTGAGCTCCGCTCCATGACCACGCTGCACCTGCTCAGCCCGCCCCACCCAGCCGCCATCCTCTGCCAGCTCTCCAGGCTGGGTGTATCTTCCCCTTATAGTCCCACCCATCAGCACCAAACTCCCCACCCTGAGCAACTCTCCAAGAAAAGATACATACACATTCCGGCTGTTTGTACACCCCGTGCAGACACTCTTACACCTCTCTCTCTCTCTCTCTCTCTCT
>PVHY01019337.1:17615-27685 GCA_004024945.1 Uropsilus gracilis
TTTCCCCCAAACACTCGGCTTTCTCTTCTGCCCCCAGCGTAAGCCCTCACACACCTGCACCCACCAGGCAGAGGGACAAAGCTCCCGCAAGCCCTGGCATCTCCGCCCCTGTTTCTCCCTTGCCCACCTGCCGTCCTCACTTGTCCTCCCTGCAGCCCAATCGTCCCATACTGCATGTCTTCCCAGTGCCTCCAGCCTGGGTCCTGCCCACTGCCCAGCTCCCTCTGCCCCTTTACCGCTCTCCTGAGCCCCGTGGTGGCCCCAGCCCTGCACTCCCGCAGCCCCCAGGAGGCCACTTACTCTGGTCCAAGGACTCAGCCATCAATCCGCAGCGCCTGAGGGTGGGTCTCCCTCCCGCATCCTGGAATCCCTGCTGGCTGCTTCAGGAGGACAGATTGCCTCCCTGGCTCATTGCCTCCCCCGGCCTCTCCTCCTCCGTGGCCTGGAGGCAGCATCCTCGGGCCATGGATCCTGGGGCAGCATCCTCGGTGGCTTCCCCGTCCTGTGGTCCCAGTTCTTTTCCTTCTTTTGCCCAAAAGGGGAAATGAGAACGAGGATGCTTGGAAGAAAGTTCACAGCATCCAAATGCTTCTTGCTGAAACTCAGCTGGTGCCGAGGCTGCTGGGGTATGTGGCTTCTGTCAGGTCTTCCCTTCCCTCCCCTTTCCTCCCTCTCCCCCCTCCTCTCTCCGTTTTTCGCTCCCTTTTTTTCCTCGAGGGCCAGGTACTGACGTTTCACTGTCTCTTAGCAACTGCCTCCACATCTCTGAGCAACAGGAGCGCTGACTGCGGACCCCACCAGGATGAAAGCCGCCAGCAGAATCTGCAGCCTCTGTGGGATCCTAGTGTTGGGCGAGGGGAGAAGGCGTACTGGGGGCACGGGGGCATGGGGCAGGTCAAGGGGCAGGGGAAAAGGAGCAGGCAGGGGGGGAAGGCAGAGGGCTCCATGGGGGAGGTTGGAGAGGCGCAAAGGTTTGGATCTGAAGACTGTGGTAAAGAAGGATGAGCTTAATGGCATCAGACCCTGAAGCAAAATGGGGAGGGGGTAAAGAAGACATGAATAAAGACAGAAAAGAGGGGAACCCAGTGGAAAGTTTGTTCACATGGTGGGATAAATCTATTTCGTTCAGTCCATCCACACATAGCATCTGTTTCCCTGGGTCTGGATGTGGCTGGTCAGCAGGTGTTATGTTAGGTGACTGGACTGTCATAGAGCTCATCAGGGACAGTTATGGGGGGGGGAATTGCAGCCTTTTATGTTCCCCCATTGTCCCTAAATCCTGAGTCTGGAAGAGCTGAGAAACTTTGGGAAACAAAGAGTCAGTGGCTCGGTCCAGACAGGGCACCGCACCTCTATCTTTAGGGCACTAGAAACTTCCAGAAGAGCCTTGTGCTCTCCTTTCAGGTCCCAGACAGTCTGCTGTCCTCTTCTCACTCCAAGCTGCTTGGTCCTTCCCATCCTAGGATGACTTCAGAAGAGGGAGACACTTCTCTTCTGGATGACCAAAGGAATAAGTCTCTACCTGCACTGCATTGAAAAAGAAACTCATCCCGGCCAGTTAGTTTGGTCAAAAAGTCAGTCATTTCTTCATTTTAGTGATTATTCTTTCAAGCACTGGCCAGCCTGTGGGCTTAGAGCTGCCAGTGAGATAAATGTAGACTGTACCTTGACAAGCTGAGGTTAATGCTCGGTGCTAACTTGGTTGATCTGGGCAGGGGTCTTCTGTTTAAGGACTGGGTCTTCAGGGGAAAACAGAATGGAAGAACAGAATGTACATCTAAGTTCTGCAGATTCTAGGCATTTGCAAAATCTCACAATCATGTCTTCTCTGACTTGCTTTTTCCTCCCGTGTCTCTCAGATGCTTTTGCATCCTCTCCACACTCCTTTCTCCTGTCATGCTGATTTCGAATCTTTCATGTCTGCAGCGTCTAGTGCAGAGTGACAGGGTGGCCACTGTATTAATATTGACATATTGAATTGGTTGAAGTAAATAGGATTTGCATTCCCTTGCCTTTAAGGAGGGACAGGTTGTTTGACTTATTTCGAACTTAGAAATAAAATCAAACTGTAATGTCCCCAAACACAAACACATATGGGAAGAAGTAGCCCAGTATAAACAAACACCATTGGCCTTGGTCAAGTGAAATTAGCATCATATTTTATTAACATTAACTGAAAATGGAAGAAAGCATAATTATCTCAAGAGAGGCGAAGAAAGGCAATCAGCACCCTTTGATACTTAATTGTCTAAAGGCACATTGAAAAACAAATAAGAATGAAGTTTTCTTCATTTACAGAACATGACATATTAGCTCTTAGGGTTAATCATGTGATGACAGGGAAAGATTTCTTTCATTAAATAATAGGATTTAGGCATTTGCAAACAGTTTCTCACCTGTAAAGCTGGGGTAATAGTCATGGCACTTATGAGCAAAGAATGGGGTTGCTTTGGCTTGATGAGTTGTTATTAATAAAGCACTTAGAACAGTACAAAGTAAAACAAAATAGACAGCGGCATACGAGATTGCCGAAATAGTTCTACAGCAGGGAAAAGAAATTGCACAGAATAAAAGATGAAGAAAGGAATGCACGCCCCATCACATTTGCAGATGATTTGAATGCTTTCTTGTGCAAGATCAGGATCCATACCTTTGACATCAAGGCCATTGTCATCGCATCACATAATATTTTCTATGAATGTGAAATCAAATGAAGCAGGAATATTTTCAGTGACTTTTTACCCACAATCATTCTATAAATAATGTATTAATCACTGTTTTCCAAACTGGTGTCCTGTGGTGCACTGTGTGCCGTGAGAAAAATCTCCCAGATATATTTGAAATACTGAGTTAAACAAAAGGAGACCAATTTATTTATTGCAAGATTTCTCAGAGGCTTTCATGGGCAAACATTCATGGTGACTGTGTGAAGGAGAGTGTTGGGGGAGGGAGACATAAAACCCGGCATAGTCCTGAGGTTGGCTGGCTACATTCCCCCCTCCCCCAGCAAAGTGACTTTCTCCTACACAGCAGCCTGGTGGTGGGAGTGATTCAATTTAGAAGCCCAGCAAAATGATAAATTATTACATATCATGGCCTTTCAGGGTCCCCTGTAAGTTATTGAAACCATGACTGTTCAATCATAAATGTCAAGAGGTTTCTCTGCTAGGAAAGTGCAGAGGAATTAATCCTAGAGTTGTAGAGTACAATTGAATTCAAAACTCATTTTCATGATTATGATTTCTTGACATCCATGGTAAATGGGTTATAATAATGATGGAGCACCTTTAAATTCATAATTAATTGAATCTATCACATAAGGAATTTATTCAGGGAAGATGACAAAGCTTACAAAAGTGAAGATACAGCAAGAAATGCAAAGCTAACCTCTTTAGTTGCCGGGAAAGTTTAAAAAGAGGAAAGAGAACCCTGCTTTTTATCGTATAATAATTTTATGAAATGTTTAGCAGATCTGGTGAACTGTGACTGAAAGCCATCTGGGGGAAAGTGAGTAAAATGCACAAAAAATGTTAACAAAGAAGATGATGAAAAATGCTTAGAAAGCAACAATGTTGGAATTACATAAAAGATTATAGAAAGCATTTTAAACTGAAAAATCACTCAGTGGAACTACTCCATATTCCTATTTTGAAAAATGGCATGGGACAGACCTTAGATTCTCACTCCCAGAGTATAGTGTAAAAAATGGGAAATAATAACAATATTGAAGAGCAAGAAATGTTATTTGGGCATTGGCTCCATACTTTCTTTTTTTATGCAGAGAAAAAAAATCCCAATGGTTCAAAGAATTAAAGAAAAACAAATAGCAGCAATAAGCCAGGAAGAGAACAGTTTAGTGCATTTATTCCAATTGTGCAGCAAAGATATTTTCCTCTGTGAGGAAGTGAATAATGTCTTTAAAGACAAAAATGGCCTTTGTCAAGTACACAACATCTAAAGACAAAAAGGTCTCCTTGAACAAAGAATGGTAAAATCAGAAACAATTCATGCCAAATATATTAAAAAAGGTTACATATGTAATTTTATGATTTTATTTTAAATTGAGGTAATGTTTTACTTTGTATGTATTTAGAGGTACATAGAAGCTTGCTTTCTTTCTTCCTTTCTTTCGTTCTTTCTTTCTTTCTCTCAATTAGGTCTCACTACGTAATCCTGATTCCTCAGACTCAAGCAATCCCCAGTCTCAGTCTCCCAGATAGCTGGGATTACAGGCACCTGCCACCGTGCCCGGCTGCTTTTTTGAGACCAGGTCTCACTATGTTGCTCTGGGTAGTCTCGAACCTGCAAACTCAAGCCATCCCAGGCCTCTTGCCTCCCAGCACTTGGTCTACAGGCACTGGCCACCATGCCTGGCAGAACTATAAATTCGTTGATGCCAATAGGGAAAGCAAAACACTATGCAGGCAAAACCCTAAGAAGGCATCTTTCCCAAAGATATTCTTATTCTAATTCCTGACACCTGTGATCATTATCTCACAATGAAAAAGTGTCTTACTAAGTGATTAAATGAAGGTTTGCATGAGAATATTAGTCTGGATTACCCAGGTGAGTCCATTATAATCAGAAAGATTCTTAAGAGGAGAAGATAGAGGTAGGGAGTCAGAGAAGAAGATGCGATAACAGAAGTGGGGCTTGGAGAGGTTACCTTCCAACTTGCGATGGAGGGAGGAGCCGCAAGCCAAGACCTGCTGGCAGCCTTTAGAAACTAGAAAAAAAAAAAAAGCAAGGAAACAGTTTCTTCCTAGATCCTCCAGTAGGAACATCATCCTGGTGACCGTTTTTAGGCTATGACCTTTAGACATAAAAGATAATTAACTGATATTGTTTTAAATACCTAGGTCTGTAATGGCAGCAATAGATAATTAATAGAACCTTTAAGATTCCCACTTCCTGTGTATCTCATAGAATCTCCCCCCTCCCCCTGCCCCACACTTTTGGCAAAGTTTGTGAATATGATGGGGTCAGACTCCTGCGATGAACCTGATGTGAACCAAAAGGTCCAACTTGGTCTTCCCTAATCAGGTAAACCTTTCTTAGGCTCAAGACCCTTCCTGAAAGGATATTTGAGGGGTGCTCCCCACTGCTAGCTCCAAGGATGGGGAGCCTATGGAAAGGACTGGAGAGTCCTCTAGGTGTTGACATTTGACTCTGGTTGACAACTAACAAGAAGACAGTACTCAGCACTACAACTCAAGGAGCTGATTGCCACTGATGAGTCTGGAAGATGACCCCAGCTCCAAATGATGGTGGAACTGGCTACCATCTTACCTTGTAAGATGCCCTGGGAGGAGAGTCCTGTAAAGCTGACCCAGGCTTGTGACCCGCAGGGCTATGAGCTAATCAGTGAGTGGGCATTGAGGCCATGCAAATTGTAGCGATTTGTTAAGCAGCACTCAGAAATGAATATAAACAATCCATGGGGGAAATGCCTGGTTTCACTAGCAAGGAAACACTTGAAAATAAGCACCATGCTGTGATAATATGTTGAATGAGTGACCGTAGGTCTGTAAATGTCCACATACTGATGGGGGAAGCCAGATAGATGTTTGTCTCCTGGAGACATAGGGAATTGGCTCAACACCTCCCTTAGGAAATTGCTCATCCCTGTGACCTGGTAATGAACGAGAAATCAGTTTGTAGAAAATATTCATAGCAGGAATATTTATGAGCAAGAAAATGATGGAAATAATATGAATGCCCGGCAACAGAGAGTGCTAAGCAAACATCCTACGGATGTAAAAGAAACACCAAGGAGAATATCACTAATTGTGGCGTCCTCCTGGGTAATACTGGCACCTCCACAATATGTGGAATCATGTGAAGAGGATCAAACCGAGGAATGATTAGCTCCGTGTGACTCTGCTGCTAGTTAGCTCAGTATCCCGAGAGCATCCTCGTCCTCACGTGCTCACTGTCCTTGTCTGTGTTTGGTGTTCGCCTGACAGTCACCAGGAGACCTGAAGAGGTGGTAGCCCCCCACACCGTGCATACTTGTGGCCCTTTAGGTGAGCTCATCACCATCCTACTAGCATCATGTTGTCAAAGTGGATCGAGTTTGTTTGTCCTTAAGGTTTTCACATTTCTTGACTCCACTTGGCAAGCCGGACCACCTGGGAGGCAGTGTGCCCACGTGGCTCCAACCAGGGCTATGACCGAGTAGTAGTAAAGTAGTGATGGTGTCGGTAGTAGTGAAAACAACAGCTGCTGCCTGAAGGGTACTCTAAGAGTTAAATAAGCATGTGAAGTGAGTCATAATACCTGGCAAACAGACGATTCCCAACAAACGCAGATGATTCCCGGCAAAACTTAGTTGTTGTTGCTGTTATGAGGCTGGTGTTGTTTTGGGGGAAGGACTGGTGGAGGTGAGTGTGGAGTCACACCTCAGAGCTTTAACCCTGTTCTTAAGCAGTGACCCCAACCCATCTTTTTACTTGGGACCAGCTTACATTTTCCTTCTAGCCTTTGTTCCTTCATCACTGGCCCAATGCACAAGTTCATTTGATATTAGTCTTGGTGATTGTCTTCGCCATGCCTTTGGAGTTGGACTAGACATCCTGCATTGTTCGTGAGCCCATGGGGGTTGGAGGAGGGGGAGAGAGAGATAAAGAGAAAGAGAGATAATGGTAGGGAGAGGGGACAGAAAGGATGCATGTGGACACTTTGGAAGGATACCCAGTAGCATCTCACAGCCACAGTCTCTAGATAAGATGTATCACATATAATGCAACTGGCACTTGGCTCCTGTTCTCCACCCTGCCTGGAGGGCAAGGGGGAGGGGTGTGGATGGGGCAAGGACAGAGGGGGAAATGAACTGCGGTGGAGGGAGCCTTTTTTGTCCTACAGTATCTGTTGGCTAAGTCTTTGCTGGAAGCCCCTCTGCTGACCTGCGATCCCTAGCAGCCACCAGGCTCTGACTCCCTCCTGCTGACATGGAAACCAAGTGACTCAGCAGGCAGCAGGTGTGTTTCTCTGAAAAGTTAATTTTATTAAATGAGACACAAACTGCAATTTGTATAGCAATTTAGAAAGCTCAACGCTCTCTCTTCCTGACCTCACTTCTCTTGGGATTTCTCAGCATGTTAGTCAGTCTCTCTAGATTGTGAGTGTCTTGTGTGCAAGTACAGTGTTTCTGCGTTCGTTGTCTAGAAACGTCACACATCTTTGCAGGGTAAACATGAATGCATTTACCCTTAAGCATCAGGTACCTGTTGCTGGGCTTTGACCTGGAAGCAGAGAGACATCCTGACTTCACCTGACTATGTCTCTCTGGGGACACCACTTTTTACCCCTGATGCTGATACTGAAAAGCTTCTGAAGGCAGAGACAAGAGAAAAATGGACACAAAGGGATAAAATTACAGAGACATGTAACTTCAGCAGAGTGGGAGGTGAAGGCAGCAGATAGTGTCACCTGAGTCACTTCAAGGGAGATCAGGCTTGCTATGGTGGGAGAGAGACTGGGGGATAGGGACGGCCTCTTCAGTTGACGAGACTGGCATGGAGAGGAACCCCTGAAAGTAAAGTGGCAGCAATACCCCTTTTACAAAGAGGGCAACAGAAACCCACCTAAATATGTGACAGATTTATTGAGCATCTGCTATATTCCAGACCCTTTCTATATCCTAGAGAATGGTTGGATTTACATTCTGAATAACATGCACTTCTACAGCTGATAGGAACATATCCATTTTAATTAATGAGAGTCTGTGATGGCAGTTGGTTATATATTTTGACTGGTTAGCAGCAATAAAGTCCCTGTACTCTTTGGACTTACTTTCTGGTTGGAAGAGACAGATAATGAACCCAACCTCATAAATATATAGCAGGTGATGATAAGGGCAGGGAAGAAAAACATCGTTGGGGTCAGATGCGGGGAGGTTTGGTCATTTGCCTGAGATTTCATAGCTGATGGTGGTAGAAGCTGGGCTGGTGGGCGGAAGGCTGATACTTGACCTCTACCCACACAGCTGCTGGATAAGGAACAGTGCAACCTCTGGCATGAGCCCATGGTCCCGTAGGAGAGTCAGGCAGAGCAGCTGTATCATAAGTTCATATTTACTGAGTCCTGGTGACATACAAATACCATGTTAAGTACTGGAAACCTAGCAGTTACAACAAAAGGGTCTTCAGTAACTGTGCAGGTATAACCATCTTGAAACTGAGGTTTAGAGTGGTCCAGGGAAGTAAAAACAGGGCTTCGTGCTCTCCTGAGGAGGAGGGAGACCTCCTGAGAACGCATCAGCACCAGATTTGCCCAGTCCTCCTCTCTTGCCCTGTCTGGAGGTGTTCTCTGTAAGCTAGTTGGCAATTTTTTTTTGAATTGTGGCTATTGCCATTATTAGATCCATATTTTTTTTTGACTCCTACAAGCTATTAATTGTTACCATTGCGTGGTGTTGCTTTCCTCCTTGGATGCTTTTATTATCTTGCATCTCTCAGGCCAGATAACTAGCATCGGTCTATGACATACCGATTTTAATGAAGCAAAAGGCAACAATAAGAAAAGCATTATTTCTCCCGAGTCCTCTAAAAACAGAGCCAGTGTGCAATAAGGTATACCCGGAGGCTTTATAAAAACACCACTGCAATGACAGATAAAAATATCCAGTTGATTTCTGGCGCTCCAGTTGCTCCAGCCCTCTGTGACCCTGTTCTGGTCATTATCTACCAAATGCTCTACTTAGAAACTTCCTTATATTCTTTTCTGATCTATGACCCTTCCTTCTTCTCTGGCTGCATGGAGAAAGGTAAAACAATGTGGTCAAGATAAACTCATTGTCTTGGAAGAGAGTCACCCTTTCCGGTCTGGCTTCCTCCACACTCCTTCCTTTGTGGGTGCCTGCTGGGCTGAATCGCCTCCAGATTACTGTCATTTGTGATCCTGATGCTATCCAGATGCACCTCAAGGGCCCTGTGCTCCATGACCAGGCTGCAAAGCTCCCTGACCAGGCTGCAAAGCACCTCTGATGACCAGCCCCTGACTTTGAATCACCACGCGGACACACCCAGAGCATCCTTGCAATTGCGAGAGGATGGTGGTGGGAGGGAGTCCGGATCCTGCCCTGGGAATTTTCTGGAAATTGGAGAAGAATTTCTGTCTGAGGGAGATGAGATGAGAGGCAGGGTCTGGGAAAAGCTATGGGCTTTCTTCCCAGGCCCTGGGAAGGGAGACCTATTTATAGGATGCTTCTCGATAAGGCTCTTGAAATTTTCTTAAAATTTTTTTTCAGTTTGTCTCACCAGAGGAAGCCCAGGAGATACCTGGGGCAACAATGAGGACACGGCCACCTCTGTGACCTAGGTCTCACCTGGCCTTGGGACTCAGAAGTTCTACGGGCTCCTGTTGGGGGTGTAGGAAAGCTGCCACATCTGGAATGAATCATTGCTGCCTGGTCGCAAGGCCAGCTTACTGATTGCTCCCCACCATCATCACCCTCCCCCCAGAGCTGCTGGCTCTGGGTCTGAAGATGGTGATCAACACAGCAGCCTGGTTCCCCCTTACCCTCCCTCACCCCAGGGACAGCATCAGAGCCCACAATGACCACTCATTTGGCCCCAGATGCTCATTTAATGACTTCATGTGGACTGTCTTCCCTTGGTCTCATGGTAGCCCCTCGAGCAAGGCGTTTCCTTTCATGTTTTATGCATCATAATTTTACACATTAAAAGCCCTCCAAGACCCAGCACTGGGTATGGTGATGCATGCCTTTAATCCCAGTCTAGAAAGGGAGGCCAAGACTAGGAATCGCTTGAGTCCGCAGGTTCGAGACCCATCCAGGACAACCATAGTGAGTGAGACATAGTCTCAAAAATTAGCTGGGCGTGGTGGCATGCACCTGTAATCCCAGCTACCTAGGAGGCTGAGGCTGGGGTTCGCTTGAGTCTGTGGTACCCCAGGCAACGTGAGTATGTGGTTCCCCAGGCAACATAGTGAGACCCAGCCTCAAAAATAAAAGAAAGACCAAAAACAACAACAACAACAAAACCTCCAAGACCCAGAGAAAGGAAGTAATGACTTAAAGGTAACACAGCTGGGGTTGGGGGGGGGGG
>PVHY01019338.1:0-27538 GCA_004024945.1 Uropsilus gracilis
GGAGCCTGTTTCCTACTTTCCAATTCTCCTCCATACATGGTGACCTGCCTTTTTCTATTCCTCAGTTCCCTTAAAGATTCCCTGTCTAAACCTTCTGATTCCCCCTACTCTTCCTTCCTCATACTCAAAGTCATTTAAAAAATATTTTATGTAGCTTAGGAAGATTCTCACATTCTGAAATACAATGATGTAGTAGAGGGAATTGTAATGAATTCATCTGGGGACATTGCCAAGCCTGGAATTTTTTTTGCCCCATGATTTGAAACTTTTCTGGTAGTCCTCATATCCCAGGGATTACAATGTACAGGACTGTGTTAAAGATCTCTGAGATGTTTACCTACTCCATACACTTAAAGGAGACACAAAATGCAAACTGTGAATACACTGGACCTGCATTTACTACAGGGGAAGAGGAAAGTGTATTTCTGTTTCTTGATAAGAAAAACTAGTTGATCATTCTGTACATCTTGGCAGGTACAATATCAAATTTGGAGTGTGGGATACAATCCAAGAGTTTTGAAATGTCCTAGGAATGAATATCCTTCGGGCATAGCTTAATATTTTACTTCTTGCCAAACTTCCCTGAAGACCAAAGAGGAGGGGCCAATAAACACACAGACCCAAGCTCTCTACGGGGAACTAGCGCCTGGTGTTTCCTGGCTCTTTCCAACAATGCAAATGGTGTCAGTTCCCCTACATTGACTGTGGTGTTTTAATAAATCAAATTATCAAAGCCTTATAGATGTAAAAAAAAAAAAAGAAAGAAACAAAAACAAGTGAAGCAAGTATAGTTTGCTACTCTAACATCAAAGAACCCCAAACCGTAAATCCATAACATTCACTTTCAAAAGCAGATGATGAAAAATATGGAATGAGTTTCTTAGATTTAATTTTAAAACAGCAAAAGTATGTGAAAGCAGAAGAGAAATGCTGAAAAGCAGAAACCAGTGCAGAGGGCACTCATTGTAGAATTTTTAGCTTCTCCGGGGAGCAAAAGAGCTTATTTCCTTGATGGCTGGAAAGCCATAGGCAAAGTTTGCAGATTCTTTTTTGTATTGCATCCAATCATTCAGTTCAAGTCAGTAAATTAAATACCCAGGGGGTATATAACACATTATTAAATTTATGCAAGAGTTTTGAGTTCATCAAGAAAAATAAAGGTGCTAAAAGTCATGAGTGATTTTGCTGGTAATCTAGCCATTCAATATCAAATTGAGATTTAAATCATATTGTCCACTTTCCTGGAGTTTCATTCATAGTAATAGACATTGTCACACTTGCTTGTTTTTTTGTTTTTGTTTTTTGTAAAACTCATCTCATTCTGCTTCTAATAATACCCAAGTGGCCTTTCAAGGTCTGCTTTCCTCTTAAGTGTATAATCCTGGTGCAAAGTGGTGTCAGACCCTGGTCTCTAACCTTGTAAGTTAACAAGGATAGGTCTACCTCATTTTTTGGAGTAAGCAGACAGACATGTGCCTGTAATGTAGGCACAGACAATGGAATACTATCCCCAGCCCGAGAATACTATGGAGGAGTACAAGGATATGAGTAGCAATGAAAATGTATTTGTCCCTGCATTTGCTATTATGGGTTGCATTGTGCCCTGACATTTTCCAGACCTGGTCTTCTAGCCGCTCTTCATTGACCAGGCTCTAGTAGCCATGAACAAGTTCTGTATCTTTTCTTGAAATCATCAGTGAATTTCCATTACTTATGACCAAAAAGTCTAGCATACTCATTCACTCAATGAAAAAAATTTCTTGAACACCTGCTATGTTTGGTTTTTTTGTTAGTTTTTCTTTTTAATTTTTGGATTTCATACAATGCATGATTGTTGATGCTCATGGGAATTCCCCCCCACCCCCACCCTCTACTACCCAACTTCTGGTACCTCCCTCTCCTTTCTTACTGCTGCTTGTCCATGTTTGGCCAGTTGGTCTTTTTCTTTTTCTGGAGCAATGTCCTTATTCTGGGTGAAGATGTGCTTTGTTGAGACATGGTAAACATGCTACTTAGATTTCCAGTGACAATTTTATGTTTAGAGGCCAGTCCAAGCTTGGTTGACTTGTTTCAGTGCCTCCTCTTTCTTGGTCGCTATCACCTCCATTCTGTTTTCTGTCCTATTTTGTTGCTTCTTTGCCTTGTGTTTTCAGGTCTTTGACTTAGGGACTCCTAACCTTTTTTTCAGTAGAGAGGTTTCCTGATGGAGATAGCCATTAGCAGATGGTAGATCTGACTGGTCTCCTCAGTTTTGGTTTGGAGCTCTGATGTGGGGCCACTGTCATTTTAGTGCAGGCGTCCTCCCCCTGTGGAAAAGGGTTGTTCTTAGCCCTTGCTGACAGCGTCTCTGAACCAAGATTTTGGCTCCCAGCTCCCCAGTGACATTGTAGGTGTAATTCTGTCTTATGAAATCTCTATACTTGGTATCACACAGTCCAGTGTTCTATTATTCTCTTCATGTTCTTTTTGAGTCCTGCCCAGGTAGTGTGTGTGTCCAGGGCCTTTATTCTTATCCCTCACCTCTTCTATATCTGTGATTGGATTGGGCCATCAAGTTTTCCTTATTCCTGATGAGGGCTGACTGGAGTGGAGGCAAACCAAAGGGGGTTAGTAGCTCCAGTTCCCCACCCCAACACCTACTATGTTTGCTACTGAGACAATAGACAGGTCCTGCCTTCAGATGTATTGTGATCATTATGTAAATACATCATTACAGTGCAATATAGGAGACAGTGCGATGGAAATACCTTAAAGGAAAACTCAGTATTTCTACTTAGAGAATGAAGGGGATGTTTCACAGAAGAGGCAAAAACATGAGTCTGGTTCTGATGGACAGCTAGGAGTTTGAATTTGCAAAATAGGGCATGCTTTCCAGCAGAGGGAATAATACACAAGATAGAAGTATGGAAGAACAGGACATATTTGAGGAGCTACCAGAATTAGGCATGGGCAGAGCCCAATGAGTGAGACTGAACATATACCACTAAGTACTATGTATTAATTGATATTGAATAAGTAGCTAGTGGAATGACTAATGCACAGAAAATCAAAAACACTTCTTTCCTCAAATACATGAGATCTCAGAAACAGTAGTTGAGAAATGGAAAAACAGATGCTTCAAATCAGTCGTGAGTATTTTTTTTTCCCAAAGATCAATTCAGAAAACAGTATTTTAGGCCATGTTTTAAAAAGAAAACATTCAATTTTAATCTCATAGGATTTCATTTTTGATGATCTATACTATTGCTCAGAAGAATGTCAAGCAGATAAATGTCAAGCAAATATTTGCTAAAATGCTAAAACTTGGGAATATTAAAGAACAGGAGCACTGGAAGACAATGTCTGTGGGTGTCTCATATTTCTGCATTCTTGCTATTAGAGACTGTGTATGGTAGACTGCCTTAGAAGGGAGTGGCCATGTCCTTATGGAGCCAGAGTGTAAGACTGAACTCCTGCCCAGTGCTCAGTGTTAAACTAGATCTTAGGAAAGAAAAGAAGAATACACATAATGCATAACCCTTACTCTCATTACTTGTAGGGAGAATGACTGATGTACATGGAACTAGAGTAGAAAACAATAAAATAATTGAGCACCAAGGTATCTTTAGCAAAGATATCATTTTATTTATATTGTTTTGTAAGATGTTTAAAACACTGTCAAGTTCAAAGGAGATCAGTGAAGACTTGTGATGTAGAGGAATCTTCTGGAGGTAGTTACCTCAGCTGAATTTTGAAGGATGGGAATAATCTCATGGAATATTAACAGAGGGAAAAATTTATTATGAGAGTGGAGAATGATATGGCAAGGAGCAAATTGCTTGATGTTGACTCCTGTATTTATCCTCTAGGTGTCTCAGTCTTCCTGTCTGAGAAGTCTGGGAAATCAGTCCCTCTGCCCAAGAGGAACAAAGGGGAACAAAGAACCAGCAGGTGTGAAGCCTCTTTTAAAGTAAGAAAACATAAAAGACAAGGTAAATAGATGGATTAAATCAATAATTGTTATTGTGGGATGTTCTCCCCAGACTGAATGTTCCCCAGTGGCTATATCTATGTGTGACACAGCAAGTTATGAGTCCTATCTGTTGTTCTGGGTGACCACACCATGGTTTCTATTCTTAATGTGTAGAGCTCAGAATTCTCCAGTTATAATCCCAGATTGAGAGTAAATTTCACCTTCTGTGGTGAAGATATTGTACTTGTACTAATGCAGAAAAAAAGGCAGCATTAGTACCACTCAAATCTCTTTCAGTCCTGTCAACTAAAATTCCTTTTATTTTAGTGTGAGCTTCAACTGTATTTTCTGCATTCTATATTTCTTGATTCAAAGCAAAGATTTCAATTCAAATTTCAATGTGCTGTCTCTATTTGATGGCTGCCTCAAAATGGCTATAATGGTTGAGCAGATTAGCAATCTCAAGGATGGGTAAATTGATTACCTACAAGATAGTATTACCCAACTGGGAAGGCTAGGCCTCTATCAGTCCACAGTCTCTTAAACTGCCTACCTTTAACAATCATACTGCCACTTTTCTCTCCAGGTCCCTCATTCCTGACTGTCCCCTCATTCTCAGATGACTTTGCCTCCAACACCAGGCTGGAACTTCCTCCCAGAACAGCTACATATGCATTCATCTCCACTGGTACCAATCCTTCCCCTTCCCTCTGTGATCCAAGTCAGGGCTTTGGCTTTGCATGCTGATCATTCCAAAAGCTCACATTTTCTCTCATGTCTTTAATATTGCCCTTTTTACTGGATTTTCTACCTTGGCACACAAATATACACAAAACCAGAATATGTATCTACCCTTTTTTTCCCCTTTTCATAAAACCCATCTACTACGCAATGAATCTTTATGTCTCTACAAAATTTGTGTTTTTAATACCTAACCCTCAGTGTGGCTATATTTGCAGATGGAGCTCCACCATCAGGCACTGTGGAAAGGCCAGTAGGACAGTAAGAAGGCAGACCTTACAGTCTGAAAGAGAGCTCTCATCAGAAACGTGATTTTTCAGCACTTGATCATAGACTTTCAGCCTCCATAACTGTGAGAAAATAAATATCTGTTGTTTGATCCTTCTAGTCTGTGTCATTCTGCTATGGCAGCTGCAAAGGGTAAAGACACTGACCCTAAACTTTTTCTCAATCCAGCTACAATCCAGTTGCCCCATTCTGGTCAGAGCTAAATTTCTAGAAATAGTGCCCTATGTTCACAGTCTCTAATCTTCTCCCTTTCTAGTCATTCTTTAATTCATTATTTAGCTTCACTGTCTACTATTCCACTGAGGCTTCCCATAACCAGTAACAATGAAAGTCAGGATATGAGCTTTCCATATCAGTTATTCCTTCATCCCCTCTCTCCATTTCTAAATTTGAGTCTCCTGCTCTTTTCTTCTTTCCAATGAATCCTTTCAGTCTTCTCAACTACTCTCCCTGCCCCGAATTCTTCAAAGATAACCTCTGTTTCTCTTACTCTATATGACTCAAGTGATCTCAATCAAACATCAAGTCTGACTTTTAATTTGTTTATTCAAATGTCTACTCATGCTCACATCCTTTCTGCCAAAGGTTCAAAAGCCTAAAGATCTAAAGCATCTGAATGCTCCTAAATTCCCTTAAACTCCAATATTATCAACAGTGAACTTACATTTCTTTTTTTAATAGACTTATCTTTTTATTTTTTAAAATTGATTGTACAAACACACACATATATATTTTTTACATCATTGTCTACCCCAAGGTTCTCCCACCACCTTATCACCCAGGAACCATCTTAATCTCTTGTGCCCATCCCTCCCCCAAATTTTCCCCCTCCCTCTCTCTTGCTCTATGCTTCAGTTCTGTTGACAGTTTTAATTTTTTCTTTGTCCATTTGTTTGTTTTCCCTATATGCCTCATAAAAGTGAGATCATCCAGTATTTTTCTTTTTCTTTCTGCCTTATTTCTGCTAACATGATTCCTTCTAGCTTCATCCACATTGTTGCAAATGACATGTTAGTCTTTTTGGACTGATGCTTTAATATTCCATTGTGTATATACTCCACAACTTTCTGACCCATTCATCTGTCTTGGGGTATCTGGGTTGTTTCCATATCCTAGCTATTGTGAATAGCGCTACAATAAACATCCGAATACAGGTGTCCTTTTGAATTGAACTCACATTTCTTTCCCTTAAACCTGTTCTTCCTGTATTATTCCCCATCTCAGTAACCACTATCTATGCTCTTCAGAACCTAAAACCCAGGATGCTGCTAGATCTTTTCACGTTATGTCAATATCTATATAATATATGAGTATATTCATGAATAAGCACAAAGACAGAACTGAGTATTAGCCTGATAACAATCTCTATGTATCATATCCTTCAACACTATAAAGTGCACCTTGTCCCCTCCTCTTACCAAATGAGGAAAGGGACTTTTGAAGTTAAGTAAAATGTACTGTAGAAAACAGCCTTGATAATATCTTATTTCAAATTTCAAATATATTTCCTGGTAATTACTTTAAATATAGCTCATATTCCTTGTTATATGTTGATGAGTTACTACCTCATCCCTTTATGTTGAGATTACTCTAACAGTTTCCAAATTATTCTATTTGACAACAATCTGAATCACTCACAAGCTAAGACAACATTGCCATGAAAGAAACCTTTTAACATCACATCTCTGACCACTTCCCTCCTCTATTGGAGCCCCTTCTGTAGTTCTTGAGGGCTGACTCTTTAGTATCTTGTGTTTTGGCCACTGTCTGACCCTCTAACCTGCCCAACATCTCTCATTTGTTCCAGAGCTATTTGCAGTTCCCTGAATATGTATAAAGTTTCACAATATTAATGTTGTACATATTTGTTCCCTGTTTCTGAAAGAATTGTCCGCTCCTCAGATTTGTGGCAGACAGTGTGGCTAACCAGCTCAACAGCCCTTTTAGCCCTCATCTCCCTGTTACCTCCTCTTCAAAGGTTGAATAGCAGATACTTCTTTGCCAACTTCCTTGCAGCTAAAAGTGCCCACATGGCCCATGTCTAGCCAATGAGATGCAAAAAGAAATCTTCTGTGAAAGTTGTAAAAAACAAAGCTAATTATAACTGATACTGCTTTCCTCCCTTTTTTCACCTTGAACTTATTTCTCTTTTATTGGTGATGGGGTCTATGTATGTTGGGGAAGGTGGGATTAGATCTACATCAGTTATCCTGAAATCATGAAGCCACAGAGTTTGAGGATAGAAAGCCATCACACGAAGAATGGCAGAGTGGAAGATTAGAGCGAAGAACAATCAATGTCAAATGCCTCTGGATCAATGTCAAATAACTCTGGACTGCTCAACTAAGCCACTGAGAGATTTCTGTTACTTGCCAGCTAAATGACTCTCCGCTGATACTTGGGTAGCAATGTCTACTCTTTTAAACTTCAATTCAGAACATCTCTCCTGGAAAATATTCCCTGCTTCTATATTCTGATTCAGGCACTCATCCTTTATTTAGGTTGCTAAGATATAACATATACATAATTCTAACACAGAGCTTTTCACACCTGAGATAGACATTTGTTTTCCTGTTTTTCCACTAGACTCTGAACTTTTAGAAGGTAAGACTTATTTGCCTTCATGTTCCACTGACTGGCACATTGCCTGACACATGGTAGGTCTGCATGACCTAACAAGTATAAGTTTTGATTTGTAAAGTGCACTATGAACCCCCTTTTTGGGCAAAATATGCACAATATATAAACTATAAATATTTCTCATAATTATTGTAGTCTTGAAGATGGGAAAGTCAATTTATTTGTGTAAATTTGGACATAGATAGTGCTACATGCTAAAGAAATACTCATGGAACAAGTTTTGAAACAATGACTGTCAGACCAAGAGAGAGAGAGAGAGAGAGAGAGAGAGAATATGTGGGCAGCAGATATTATGAATAGATAATAAAGTTGTAGTATATTTACTCAGACACATTGGAATATACAAATGAAGTATATTACACAGTGGAATATTACTTGGTGATCAAAGAGACACTCATGCCACTTGCAGCAACATGGATGGAGTTGGAAGGGATGATACCAGCTGAAATTAGTCAGAAGGGAAAAGTTCAAAATTAGATAGCTCATTTCTACATGGAATATAGATACATCAAGCAAAAGGATAAGAAATAGTCAAAACTAACGAGCTGACCATTGAACTGAAATACACAGCAAAAAGGGGAAGGCAGACAAAACAGAGAGAGCAACAGAAGGAAATTATGGTGATGGGCCACAGGTGATAAGGTGGCAGGAGAACTGTGGGAACTACAACAATGTAGGGGGGGAATTAAATAAAAATAAATAAACAAACAATAAATAAATAGGAAAAAGGAGAACTACTAAAGAAAACTATGTAGACAGAAGAAACATTGTTCCAAATGGATATACAGTAACACAGGTTGAAATGGAGAGAAGTAGAAAAGGTGAATGTGTCTGTGGCTAAAACAAAATGCCAATTGATGGTTTAAAACAACAAATATAATGTTTTGTGGAACTGAAGATACAGAGAAATAGAGCATAACAATAACAAGTTGACCAGATAGGGAAGTTGCTTACATGTTAGAAGGGTCTTTCATTATCTAGGAAATACTAATGGTGTTCATTTACACTACTAAGTCAAGGAAGTATGCTTTTAATCTCAGTGCTAACCAGAAAAGAATAACTAAGGAATGTAGAACCAATAAGCTAATAGATGGGAAATGGAAAAGATTTCTATATACAAAAGTAATGTAAGAAAGGACAGAGAGGAGATGGAGAAAAAGAGGAATTTTAAAAAAAGATGGGACAAGTAGGAAACAAAGAAGAACATGGAAGATTTAAATTCAGATAGGCAGTCCTGATGGGTTGGCTGTTCATTAAGCATAAAAACCCAGCCCAGGGGAGAAGTGGGGTTAGCAGGGCGCAGGTGTGCAGAGGGCCCCGGAGCAGAGATGCCTTGCATCGTCAGCCAGAGATGGAGGGATGAACTTTCTAACCCAATTGTGAGGGTTACAAGAGTGAAAGCCTCTATATCCTTACAATAACTCTCTTTTCTGAGCTAATTTCAGACAGTTCTGTTCCAACCTTCTGTTGCAAACAAATGACCCCTGACAGAGACAGCGGTCATGGTTAATAGGAACTGAGAAATATGGTCTCATTTGACTGGCCTCCAGGGAAAGAAAGCTAGTGTCTTGGTGGTGAAATTTCTATCACAAGAATACTTTCATATTCCCAGTTTCTATGGTGATTTCTGTTTTTTTTTAAAAAATATTCTAGAGTACCAGGTCACACCTTATATTTTTTTAATAAAGGTAGAATTGCTTCTACATTAAAAAATCATGAAATTGGTTCAATAAAATGTTCATGCTAAAAAAACAAAGCAAATAAACCAAAAAATAAAGGCTTCTTGGTTGATTTTTCTCACCATGACCATCTGGTTTTATAATTAATATGCTGCCAAAATATTAAAATATTTTCTATGTAAATCTTTTACATTCTCACTGTACTTTCAATTAAACTCTTTGAATTAAAACTTTGTAGCATGAGTCAGCAGTTAAGCAAACATGTTTTTTCCATTTCTCTTCCTTTGGGAAAACCCAGTCCCAAATGCAGAATGCCCGCCATCCTTTAGTTCTTTTCATCAATCCAGATGTCTGCAATTACTCCTAGAGGTTACCACAGTGGTTTGCTGTGCCATCTGACACCATCTTTCCCATGATTGCCTAGTATGGCTTCCCTGCTTTCACCATTCCCTATAAATACTCTCATTCACAATGAAGAACATAACTGTGGGCTGCAGATCGTAAGACCTGGAGACACCTTATGTTCATGGGTGACTGCAGGCATGAACTGCCATTGCAGATCTGTGCTGGGGCAAACACTTTCTTTATGTCCCATTTTAGAAGCAGTTATCTTTGTTCACTGAGCTCTAATGCAGAGAAAGCTAATATTCTAAGGAGGGAGGGTGAAGTTTTAAAGATCACATATACAAAAGTCAAGAGGTTTACACAAGCATTAATTATGTTGATGTCCTCCAAAATGTGGCCCTTCAGTCATCGTGACCTTCAGTGACATTTGGTTGGCCTCGGACAAATGGTCAACTGACCATCTGCCATCCGTGCGGGTTTGTAAATTCGCTGAGCTCAGTGGTGTCTGAATATCTCGACCAGCAAACACAACTCTTACTGAAGAAGTCCTTCTGAAAGCTGCTCACCTCAGCCACCCAGCATTTCTTTCTGTGCAGTCTTTTCTTTTTACAACCAAATTGGTGAGGATAGTGTCACATAGAATTTCATCAAAAATACTACCAAAAGCAGATAGATAAGCTCATTTGGCATCTGTTAAAATTATACTAAAAGCCATATGCTGTTCTAGAACTCTACCCACTAGGTCTCTAATTCTTACAACAACTCTGCCAATAGGATACCTTTATCCCCGCTCCACTGAGGGGCAAATCTAGGCTCAGAGTGGTTAAGTGAATTCACTTTAAATCACAGGACTAGTTATTTGCTCTTTATGACATACATTACATAGGGAAATAAACCTAGTCTGGATGTCCTTACTGAGGATTTGAATTGAGAATGGGAAATCTTGAAATGCATTCAGAAAAATTGAAATAACTTTTTTTAAAGATGAAATTCAAATATAAGTATATCATCTATTGCCAAAGTCCTCCCAGCTATTTTATTAATCAGAACAATTCCTACCTGTGGGACTACTTAGACTCTGAGTTAAAGGGCCACCAATTTTTGCCACACAAACAAAATTTTTTTAAGAAAAATTCCTCTTTCCTTTTGTACTCTAAACATGAGGCTCCACACCAGTGATCCCAGGATGAACTGAACATAAGTGAATTCAACCATGTGGATCATCTTTACCTATATTTCAGTTTGTAAATGAAGGGGGAAAAATTGGGAGAAAAGTTTGTTTGGGGATTGGATCAAAATCAAATTACTCAAGAAAACATGTAAAAGATTTATACAATCTGAAACAGTACAGCAAACTCTCAAAGTTATCATAACCAGTAGCCTCTAAACAACACAATCCATGTATTTCAAAGGAACAAGACAGTACTTTTAAAAACTCAGACCCAGTTGCTTAGCATATGTTGTTCCAGAATTTTCTCTATGGAAACCAACATCTTATTTTCAGTTTAGAAAACAAGACCTATTGGGAGGGCCTAAGAAAATATGAGTGAACAAGCAAAAACCAGATTCTTATAATAGACTGGGTCAGTGTATGTATAAATACACATGAAATTATCATAGTTACAATAATAAAACCATTTTCTCCTCCCACTTTCAGAGAAAATATATGGGGAAAAGTTTTTTCACTTTAGGCAGGCTGAGGAAATAATCAGATTTGCTCACTCTTTTCTGAGTTCTTCAGTAGTCTGCCTGTGGAGGAAGTATATCCACCCAATCTCTGACCATAGAATCTGGTTTCTTATCAGCAATAATCCTTTTACTGGCTTGATATCAGAGATTGATTAATCCTATGACATTTTTCCTGGCTTGGAAATCTATTGCATTTGTTTCTGTGGTCTTTTGGTTTGAGCTGGTTGTTTATAAGTCCCCCCTTCTCTAAATTGTAGGTACATTCATTCATTCAGTAGATGAATAAATAATTCATTTCCATGCTATGGAACTAAACAAGGTGGTGTAAGTAGCAGGTTACTGGGAGTGAGGATTAAGCAGTGGGGAGGCATAACCGAGGAGGTGATGTTTGAGCTGAAAGAGTCAAGAATTTAGGAAAAGTTTCAGGAACAGGGAACAGGGAGGGCAAAGCCTGAAGGCAGCAAAGGGCTTAATGCAGGCAGAAAACAGGAGAGGTGGCCATGTCGCTTATATAGAGAAAAATTGCAGTTCAGATCTTGTTTTAAGTGGAAGGGGAAATTTTTAGGGATTTCCAGGAAAAAAATTAACATAATCTGGGAATTCTGAGTGTGTTTTTTAGTTTATTTTCTTTTATTTTGAATTTTTATTTTCAAATGGTCACCTTTACTGCTATTGGGAGAATGGACTGAAGTGGGCAAGAGTGAAGACAGATTGTTCAGGAGGCTGAAACAGATGTTGGGGGTGGGTAGGAGAGAAACCACTGGTCTCCCTTTTGGGAAAATTATATGGATATTTAAGTTGAAGAACTTTGAAGATCTGATTGACCTAAGCTCCCAGAGCCTGGAAGCTGTTAACTAAAGTTTTCTTCAAGAGTAGAGAGCAAGGGGATTAGAAAGCTGGTTTTATTCAATAGAGCAGCACCTATTATTATAAGTGTTCCCACTGAATGTATTCTATGTGAGTGCATAATCACAGTTCACATATTTTATCAGTCCAGCAATTTCATAGGTTAGGCATCATTAACTCCAATTTTCAGATATAGAAATGGAGACTCAAAGAGACTAAATGATATGTCCATGGTCACAAAGCTAGGTATTTGTAAAGATTTTTAAATGAGATTTGAACAATTCAGAGAGAGAGAAAGAGAGAGAGAGAGAGAGGCAGACTACCAGGTAGAGAAGTGATCAAACAACTTACATGGAAAGACCATATATAAATGATATCACTGACTTTGGGGATGAGGAAAGGTATACTCTAAACATATAATAGAAATTAATTATAAATACTTCAATGCTGGCTAATTGAGAATGATGATGGGGAAGGGAGAGGTGTATGTCAGGTGGCAGGAGGGAACATAAAACAAAATGATTTGCTTCAAACTTCACTGTTGGGAGAAAAGTAAGCATATAACGTTCAACTCATAAGGGAAGGGAGAGGAGGAATGAGGGAAGGGAGGAAAGGAAGAAGGGAAGGATGGAGAGGAAGAATGTAAGGATGGACAGAAGGAAAGAAATTATGTATCAGCCCCCCCCCCCCTTCCCCACCCCCAATAAAACCTTCTTCCCAGGAGTCAACTTTTCCAGAACTGAGACTTTTCTGTCGAGGAAGCAGCTAGAGCAGGGGGACAGAGAAAGTCCTCCACTTGGAACACCTCAGAGTGAGAGTTTATTATACAGGACCACAATCCATTCCCCTCTTTGACTGCATTTTCCATAAACAAAACTGAGATTTTGAAAAAAGTAAACCACTGGCTTTGCTGTTGGTGTTTTTTAAAGAAACAGTGACCCCAGTGGGAAAACTCAGCAAGGTCGGGGCCTGGAGACAAGCTCCTAGGGGCCACCCGCTGGCATTCCCAAACACAACCGGCCTTTGCTTAGCAGGGAACTGGGGTTTTTCAGGGTTTTAGCCCAGTGTGCCGACTTGTTGTGAGGCTACGGTCCTGGGGTGCTGGGTCACCGCTGCACATTTGGTTTTGCTCAGAATAAGCAGCTTGCCTTTGATTCACATTTCCCTCGGTTGCTGTGGCTTTATTTTGTGCACTTTTTTTTTCCTGTTTAAAATACACAAATGTCTGCAGGTAGGGATGCCTTGGCAGGCCCCAGGCTCCACAGCCCTCTGGAAGATTCCCAGTTGCCTGGGGGCTACTGGCCAGGAGATGCCCCTGGGAGGGCATCAGGCTGCTGTACAGCAGGTGGGTGCTTCCTGGAAAAAGCCAGGGGTATCTGGTCAGTGCTCACATCCTTTTGGCCATGTGCCCCAGGGTCTGGGAGACTAGGCCTTCTTTACTTTCCTGGCCTGGGGTGCAGAGAGCATCTTCCTCCTAACCCAGGAGCCCTGCAAACCTTTCTCATCTGGCCGAGGCCAAGGCCAAAACGAAACCAGCTCTTGTCCTTGAGACAGGTCCCCTGTGGATGCCGTTGGCACAAATGCCAAATGCCATGGGGAGTAGATGATATACGACATATACATTCATTACCTCATTAATAGAGAGCGTGTGTACAATACATAGTGTGGGCACGTGTTGTCCTACTTAATCCTCCCAAATTGAAAGGGTTAGGTAACCTGCCCGGCCTCGTACAGCTAGTAAGAGAGGCTGAGATTCAAACTCAGTTATTAGTTATTAACTCAAAGGCTCTGCCCTTAATTTAGATTCATAAATGATCCAGCACATTTCTGAGGCACCTACCATGAGTCAGAGAAGGGCAAAGACCACGGGACAGGTGGACAGCCAAAATTCTAAAAAGAGAATGGTGCTCCCTCTGCCCCCCCCCCACACCCTTGTGGAATTTACTTTATTCAAGTTTTTTGCATATAGACATCTGCTGAAATTCAGATAGTATGCTCCATATTTAATTTGTTTTTCCACTGAAAAGATCTACGTTCCCTGAAGCTATGCATGCTTAGTTCCCTTAGCTATGCATGCTTGCAAATTCATGCTTGGATATGACAATAAACAAGACAGAAGGAGCATGGAGCCCCAGCAGAGGCAGGAGTGGCACCTATAAACATGCAACATTCTGAAGGGAAGGTTGAGGTCTAGGCTACCCACTCCACCCCCCACCACTCCTCCCCTACCTGATGATAGTCTTTCCCCACCTCCCATACCCCTATTGTAAGACCCCATAGCAAATCCAGAAGCCTGAAAGCCCAGTGGCCAAGCAGGACTTCAGGAATCATTAGACTGGGCTATCCACAAGGACACCACAGGTGGTTCAGCCCCCAACAATGACCTAGGAAAAGCCAGGGGACTGACTGCTCAGCTGAGACAAGCCTGGAGCTGCCAGCCATCTTCTTGTGATTGTCCAGATCTCATTTCTTAAATATATTAATCTGAAGTTAATATGACCTGTGGTGGTTTTACTAAATGATGAAGAGAGGAATGTAAGGAGAAAGAACTTTATTTGATGGGAAGACTTAAACCTGACTTTGAAATAACTGTAAATAGAGGGACTATTAACCTAAGGAGAGTCAGAAGGTGAACCTAGCCCCCCCCAACCACCATTAAAGAAACAAACGAAACCCATCCTTTTCTTGGTCTGAACTTGCCATGTGACTCTCAGCACATTGCATACTGCAGTAACAGCACTTCAAACAGTTGTCCAGAGGGAATTTTCATAGACCTGATGTAATTTAATGGTTTGCAGAGCATGGGTTATCAAAATATTAGAGTTCTGAAATGATCCCAACCCCAACCAAGACTATGGTCCCAGCACTACCTGTTCTGAACCAAAGAATTCTCTGCTCTTGGAGTGTGGTGTCCATGACTCCTTCAGAAAACTGTGGCTGCTCTGAACGTGGGGTCAGAAACAGTCTGTAATGGGTAGGTACTTGCATCTATTTATGCTCAGTTCACCCCCAGGATCACTGGCAGGGAGATGTAAATTCCAAATACATGAAGAATAAGAACCTTTTCCAAAACATGCAACTGGTGGCACATTAGCTCAAATCCTAAGTATGAAACTGCCAGTTAGGTATTGTCCTTCCATGTGAAAACATACTCTCCCAGTTCTTAACAATTCATTATATGGAAGGCATCAACCTACAGGAAACTAGCCAGGTAATTATTCTTTAATTGCATATCAAATCTAAGTATTCAAGGAAATTGCAGGGGCATTGACAAAGAAATGGACCTGGCTAATGAAGTGCCCCCAGACCTCTATTTTATCAATGAAGCCACAATTATGTAAACATTTTACATCTTAACATAACCCCCCAAGTGCAACCATCTAAAAGTGCACATGAGTTTGGAATTGGAGATCAGTTCTGTTCTTCCATTATGCTCTTTTCATTACCTTGGAGCAATCTTCCTTTAATCCTTATGAATCATCTCAGCCTCAAAGAGAACACCCTGAACCAAAGGCAGCTCTCAGGGAACTCTTACAGTTTTGTTTATATCAAAAATAATGAAAGATGACAGGCTATCACATTTTGACTTGTAACATGACCATTGGCTTTAGGACTCCCTGCTAAGATTAATTTGGAGACTGGGAAGAAAAAGGAGAAAGGGGAGGTGGGAGAGGGGAGAAGAGGGGATAGAGGAGGAGATTCGCTCCTAAATGCCCCCCTTAAAGGCAAGGAAAAGGAACCTGACAGTTACTTTTCCCCTAGCTCAAGGAGGGAAGCAGGGGATAGAGTGAATCTGTGTATGACTTTTACCTAATGTCCCCCAATCCCATCACGCACAGGAGACCTGCATTGAGAAACAACAGACTATCAAAACAAAACCATTGAAGGTAATTCCTCAGGCAAGGAAGAAAGTAGTGAGAACCCTTTCACACATGCTGTACTTTCACCAACACCATCTCCAACCATCACTACTCCACCATTTCCGCCATCATCAACAAATCACCACCATTACCATCACTATCATCACCACCTCTGTAGTGACCATTTCCACTTCAACCATCACTATTACTACCATCACTCCAGATAAAGAAGCACAACTTCTTTGGAGTAAACATGTATACCCAAAATAGTTACTTTCTCTTTCTCTTATTCCAAACCAGTTAGACTAAAAACTTCAGCTTCTCTATTTTGCTCATCCTCAAGCTGACATACCAAAACGAAGCTGATTTTCAAAGAGAGGTTCTCTTGTGAAATGTACCTTGGCACTGGGGTTGATAGTTGGACGGAAACAAGATAACATGATAAGCAGGGACCTTCTCTCTCTCAGATGGGCCTGAGGGAAAGTCATAGGAGATTTTCTGCCAGCAAACCAGGGACCAGAGACAAAACACTTAGAGACTTTTGATCTCACATAGAAACAAACATGTAAAGACTTCTTTTGAAAGGAACACAAAGGCAATGACTCTAAAGATGTAGTAAAAAGATTTCATGTCAAAGGCTAATATCCACCTATTGATGGCAACTTCCTGAAGTACCGTAATTGAAAGCTTTTTTTGTTTTCTTCAGCAACAAGAGAAAGGAATAGAAATACATTATACATACACACAGTGATTGGCTGTTTCTGCAGGTGGAGGGGTGAATGGGGGGAGAATAACAAGATGTCATTTTTTCTACCCCTTCCCACATCCTCTCTCAGATGGCCTATGTACTTAAAAGTCCACTTTATATATGGTCACATCCTAATGTATTAGCTTAAGAGGCTTAATGCTATCTTTTGAGAACTAGGAAACCCACTACTAACATATTGGCTATTGATTCATGTTATCAAACTGTATAAAATCAGAGGTGACTTAATCAGAGGATATCAATACCATCAAGATGTATGCACTTCATCTCTGCTTCTCTTTGTTGGTATTTAATTACCCTCCCTTTCTCACTATATCCATGCCACTATTGATGACAGCCACTGGCATGAGATTCACATTCATGGCCTCGGGAGCAGCAGATGGAAATGTCTCTTCTCCCACCCCCACTCCCACCCTTTGCCACCTTTAGTTTTGGGGAAGGAGGGTCCTAGGAAAGGATGTGAGTGGCTCAGTTAAGTCATAGGCAGATCACTTAGTAATCACTGGGGGCAGAGAAAGGTCACAATAGATGGCCCAGTTTTGGGAGATGTCCATCCCTCAACCCACGATTGTGGTCAGAGATTCAAAGTCTTCTAAGCAGGAGGTTATTTAAGTTGTGTCCCTGAGTTGGGTTTTCTCAAAGGAGACTAAGTAGCATAGCCATGGCTATTTGCGTGTAAGTCAGAATGATTTGTAGAGCCACTCCAATTGGAGCCTACTCCAGAAATGATGAGAAAAATTCGCAATATAACACAGCTGTGCAAATATTATTATTATTATGAAAAATATTCATTCTTGCTCTGAACACCTTGCCAGTTCTAAAGACAGTTTAGCATAGAGCCAGCCCCATCCCTATAGGCAAGGCAACTCTGAAGGCCAGACCAAGATTCAGCGCTTCAAAAGGATTCACTGAGTCTAGTGGCAACCACATCACCCACTACCATTTAATCCTTTCTCTGTCCACTCCTGATTCCTCTGCCCCCCGCTCCACCTTCAGGTGTTTTCTGAGGGACCTCTGCAATCAACCTCTTCTGCTCTCCATCTCAGAATCTTTCCCTGAGAACCTGAATTAAGACCCACCCCATCCAAGTACCCCATTGTCCAAAGCTTGCCCCTCTTATTTTCAAATAATAAATAAATTTAGCGAAAAGATGATGAGTTAATCTAGGAACCAGCAGGGTAATAAATTTGCATGTCAGAAAAACTTTCTGGAAAAAGAGAAAGATTACAGGGAAGAAAGTTGTGATACAAGCTGGCCAAATCACCTCATAGTTTAGGTTCTATCCACGTCTGAGTAGCCCCTCTCCTAGGGGACCACAGAAGGCAACTTAAGCCAAGGAATGTGTGTGTGTTTGTGTGCATGTATTAAAGGCCTTTTCTGGAAAGGACAAGGAGGGAGAGGACCTTGGGGATCTGAGGACAGGCCAAGAACTAATTAATTCAACTCTGGGAGGAAATGTGATGTGCAGATGGAGTGTGAGCAAGGATTCCACAATCCTCAGGTCCAGTGATGGCTCTGCCAGTGCAAGTAGTATGCAAGGGTCTCATTTCTTCATCTGTGAAATGGAAAGAGCAATGACTGCCCAACTCCTCTCTCCATACTTCTCATGACAATCCTATGAGGTCACATGTAAAAATGACTCTGCCTGAGGCCCTACATCTTCTGTGACCCTGAGCCCCACACTCCCTTCCTGTCACTGCCAAACTCATTTGGAGTGGGGACCCAGGGCTTTCTAAGGTGCATGGGAAATAATGGTCATGCTGTTTGTTGAGCACTAACAAGAGCCACATCCTGCTGATGGCTCCCTGATGGAGCACACACTTGCCACACTTGCCTCCCATTGGTGATGACAGCCCTGGCAGGGGAGTGTTTCTGTATCTTCCAGAACTAGAGGATCGGAGAGTTTGTCATCTTTCCCAGAGCCACACATCTAGTAAAAGAGGAAATTAGGTTTCGAACTAGCTTCGTCTGGTACCAAAGACCTTAACTACTGGGCAAAACTGTCTGAAACAGTGAGTGACCAAGATGACAGCTCACATTCCCCCTTAACCATGTCACTTTAGGAGAAAACTTTTAAGGGGCTGAAGAGAATCATGGAGCCAGATTTTTCTCTAGGTTTGGGAAAAGGGTTTAAAAGGCAGGGTCCTGTCCAAAACACACTAGTAACTTTTCCCTTTTGTTGCATTCCAAACACACATGTACTTCCCGTCTGCTCCAGGGGCTGTAACATCCTTGCAGAGGCTGTGGCTTATGACCTATCATCACCTTCCAGATCAGCCTGGAAAGTAAGAAAAATATTATGTGAGAGGTTTTTCTCTCTTAAAGCCAGTCTTAGGTAACTAGCCATTTTCAGAGAAAAAGCAAGATTGTTGAAGGTCCAATACACAGTGGGTTTATTTTAGCCCAATGTGATGCAATAATAATAATATATATTTTTAAAAAGTGTTGCTTAAGAAAAGGCTAAGGAGAATTGGGAGTCAGTTGGCTTGGGTTTTAGAGCTGGTATGCAGCAAAACAGGCCAATATAGTTCTTCAGGGGAAAGAACTCAGAGAAAGAAAAGAAAAAAAAAAAAAAAAAAAACTCCCTAGGTTTGGGAAAGGGCAATAAAGCATATGAAGGTGTGTGGTGTCATGCCAAAAGCAAAAGAATATTTCACTAAAACCACAACCCCCGTCATATGTTATTACTTATGCTATGGCTGACAATGACTGGCACAAGGCATGAAACAATCGTGTCTGGTGGATTTGGCATTGCTCGATGTTAACAGGAAACCAAGTTCTTTTGATTCTGTTGATTGGTTTCCTGCTGAAGGCCATCCATGACAGAGCAGGGAGTATACAAGACTATTGTCCAATTTCCATTTCTCTCAGTGCCTCCCGCTTCTGGCAGGGGATGCTGGCAACTTCCATTTGGTGTGAGCTTGTCCCAGCTTGGCAATAATGCCTATAAGGCTGGTTGTAAATGTTGCACTTAACAGGGAGGTTAGGGGAGGAATAAATCATTGAAATGCAGAAGCATGCACATGTCCAAGCAACCAAAGATGAAACCCCATTTGTTCAGGGGCAAATGCACACACTGAATTCACTCCCAGCCATCAACATGGAAGGCCCAAGTCATAGTGGAGCGGGTCTACCTCCCAAGGAGATCTGGAAAGGTTTCAAAGTGTTAGACTGGCACAGGGAGAAGAAGAATAGAGCTTGTGGGTTTCCTTCCTCCTTGGTTTCTAAGTCAAAGCATCTTGAGAAGTCAGCCACAACTTGGCAGAGGGTGGAATGATCAGGCCTGAGCCTGGGAAAAGCCTGGTTGACTAGCCCACGTCCTCTGCCAGGTCATATCCTTGTGCTGGGTGTTCTCAGTACCATCATGGATGGAATTTATATTTGATGAATAGCATGCACACTTTTCATTGATTTGGTCTCAGGATGGGACTGTATTTTCCCTTTGATTTTCTGTTTTAATATTGTATCTACTGTAAAGGAATTCTTTTTAAAAAATGATAAAGGAAGACAAATCATGGTATAATGGGCTTTGACTCACCCATTTAAAACAATATCCCAACTACCAGGGCATTTCCATCCTAAGCTTCCCTCTCTGCCCCTGATCAATCATCTGGTTACCAGCCAGGATGAAGATTCTTTCTTCTTTAACCAGAGTCTTGATGGGCTCCAGAGCTGCTCATCCTGAATTTCTCATAACTCTTCTTACTGACCTGGGCCATCAGCACATCACATATTTTTTCACCTGTTTTGAGTAAAAGTAATAGTAACAAAAACAATAATAATTTATTTCATTTCCAGGTAAGGAGTCAAATCATATAAATTTATGTGGAGTAAATTAATATCGGTATGTACACAGCCACAGATTCTGCTAGGTGTGATTTGGCTCCTACCTCTAGCTCACCACCTGAGAGATCCTCCATAGTCTCTGATCTATGAAGCCCAAATCCTTTTTGTCACTAAATATAAGTATATAAGTATGACTTCCCCACCTCTTCTGTATGTGTGCACATGCACAGGCACCAAGTTCTAACTCGAAGCTGTCTTCTCTGCTGCCATCAGACTTGGTTGTGGCTACTCCATTGACTGGCCAAGGTAGGTGTGCTCTGGGGACACATATCAGACAAAGCCAGGTGGACAGAAGAGGCCTTGGGAAGGGGAGCTGAGAGCTCTCCAACAGGATGAAGCCTCTGGTGATGTACAGAAGCAGGAGAGAGAGGGGTAAACCCAACCCCACCTGGTTGCTGTGGCTGGGTGGGAAGTGCGAGCAGGACTTAGAGTCAAGCCACATGGGGGGGGCAGTGATCAAGAAAGGAGTTGATAGGAAGAGGCATATGGGGTAGCAGCTTCTGTTGTCTCCCTCCCACCCACCCTCCCCTTGCTCTCCTTTTGCTCCTGTCTTTAATAAACACTTCGAAAGCTGCCTGGCTGGAATGATTGGTGTGGGGTGATCACTGGAGGTCGGCTAGGAGGGGCCTTGAAGGGTGGGCCAGAATATAGGGTCAAGAGAGCAGCCAGATGGCCAGGGGTTATGTGTGGGGGGTGTAGTGAATTCTGACCTGAATTTAGAGAACACAGGGCACAGTGAGACAAAACTCATATCACAGGAGGGCCTCCAGGCAGTCCACCAATCCTTGCTCCAGATGCTCTCAGCCTGGCCTGCCCTCACCCTGGTTGCAGGAAACCTCTCTCACTCTTGACATTCTGGCTCCCTCAAGGTCCTGAGAGATGCTGCCATTCTGACCACTCACGCAGGCCCTGCCTCAGCCCAGCTATCTCCAGTCTTTCAGGTGGCTACTCTCCTCCGAAGCACATCTTGTCTGGGCCTCCTGATGGCTGGTTCCAGGGAGTTGAGTGGCAAGCTCAGCTAAAACTCTGGATTCCTTAACTCTTTCTGCTCCCATATTCCCTCTTTACTTCCCAAATTGTTGCTTGTTGGCTGCAAGTGGTCCTTCTTCAGGAAATGACCTCAGATTCACTAATCCAAACCACGCAGAAGGAAGTGGATCTGGAAGGTGGTGCTTTCTGTTTGTTTGGTTTAGTTTTTCTGTTGGCGGTTTGAGATCCCACTGGACCTGGGACATAGCTTTTCCTGACTCCAGATACAATTTTGGAATTTATGACTTAGCTGAGATCTATACTTATCCAAAGAGGGTTCTAAACCTCAGATGAGGATTTAAAGACACATAATGGGAGGAAAAGAGGAAGGAGGAGAATCAGGGGTCTCAAGGAGGGGGGCTTTTAAAATCCCCCTGCCCCAATCATCCCCGCACCCCTGCCTGTTTTTCCAGGAGAGGGGTCACAGGTGTGGGGCTGAGCAGCTGTGACAGCCAGGACTCGAGTCCAATCTTTGACCTGCTGAAGCAAGGCCCTGATGTCTCCTCTGCTCAGGAGCTGCTTGCAAAGCACATTTATTGGCAGCATGCTGGAGCTGGCTGTTCCGAACATATTTCTTTTAATTAGTCAAAATGGCTAGATTCAAAGATGTCTTTGATTTACCATTTCATTGTTGTCTTTCTCCTCCACTGAGACCCAGCCCAGTGGGTCAGAAGTTTGTGCTATTCCTCTGTGTCTCAGAAGAGAAACTGGAAATCGAAGGTACTCAATAAATAATTGTGATAAAAAGGAGTGAATCGTGGCTCATCTCTTATATTCAAAATCTCTGTAATTGCCATAACAAGCAGAAGGCAGAATTCATCTGGGATGTCCCCATTCCTTCACTGCCAGAGAGACCCCATTTTCCCTGTTCCTCTGGGAGATGATTTGTACCCTTCAATGTTCTTCTTTTTTTGCCTTGTTTTTCTTTCCATTCCTGCATGTCTTTAACTCTCCTACTAATAACACAAGTGACCCCATTTCCTCTACTATTTCCAAACTACCATTCCCTGGCATTTTCCCTTCAATTTGCCACTAATGAAAAAAAAAATTCCTCCAAAAAATATGAGTCAGAGGTAATCAATGCAAATGTCACCCAAGGCCATAGACAATTTCTTAGCCCTGAGTCACATCCCTGTACCGAGAACCTGGGGGTTTTAGACAAGGCATAAAGTTTCAAAACCAGCCCCTGGAGATAGACACTTCCTCCTAAGGCACATACCTAGGAATAATTCCTTGTCATTCTTTGTTGCTGCTGCTCTTGGTCACCTGAGGTGAAGGCTCAGGCTGACTTCCCTCCCCAGCCAGCAAGTTCCAAGGTTGTGGCAATGGACTTAGGTGTCCTCAGCAGGGAACACTGGGTTGCTCTGCCTCCCAGCTGCTGTGGCTACCACTGCTGATCTAGGACAGGGAGATGTAACCCACAGGCAGGTTTCACCAGGGGCTTAGTACCAGGGCACCTTAGATTTTCTCTTCCAGTTAGAAACAGGGTTTGAAAGGTACAGGTTAAGAAGGAGTCATGGTCACTAAGTTCAAAAGACTCATTCATAAAGTTAAAAAAAAATGTGTTTTCAGTATTTAAGTTAGACTGCTTTCTTTGCTCTTTCTCTTCTCTCAAGTTTGTAGTTTAAGTTCCCACACGGCAATTTGAAAACAGAAAAGAAGGAAGAAAGGAACAAAGAAAGAAGGAAGGGAGAGAGGGAAAAAGGGAGAGCGGGAAAGAGGGAGGAGTGAGCATACACAAAGGTGACATCAGGCTCATTCTATCTAGATGGAGGGAATTAAGTCTGTCCCCACATATGAAAGGTGGTACAAAGTCAAGAAATTGTTATCCAGTTCATAGGAAGGTCATTGACAAGTGTTCAGATCTACAGTAATTAGGAAAATGACAGCCCGATTGAGCTTCTAACAAGTGCCTGGACAACCTTGGCCAGGAGAATTAGGTAGCAGGACTTAAGTCTCTGAGCTGGGTGCCATCCATTCCAGAGCACAGATTAAAAGCACCAAATGAAATAACCCCCACAAAAAGAATGATTTTGGCACATGACGGACCCTCAGCAAACACTGGTAGAATGAATGAATGCACGTGTGGAGTGTTTCTCACAGGCCCATGGCCTCACAGAGAGGCACTGACTGAACAGCCACAGAAGCACCAATGCTGGTTCCTGAGCTCATTTTTGGGAATGATTGGCATCCCCACTTATCACCAAGCTGGTGTTTAGCCATGAGTTATTGGGACACAGGAGCAGGCTGGTGATAAACAATCTCTGTGACCATGACAGGAACAAAAGAAGGGTCATCACAGAGAAAAATGTTTAAATCATGTAAACCATGTTAGACTCATTGAAAAGAGAATGGAGGCTGCCCTAATGGAGACTTTCTTAGTCAACCAGGAGATGAAGGAACAATTTCCTTTTATCCGATGTGTGCAGCACAGCAAGGCACATACAAAACCTCCTATTTTCCAGGAAAAATTTGAAATTTAGGGTGCCTTTTATTTAAAGATGACTAATACAAGTCAAAATGTGGTAGAAATGGAACATTATTGAGGTAATGCTGCACTTGCCAAAACTCCACATTGCTCAGAAAATACACCTCAAACAAGTAAAAGAAAAAAAAATGGAGAACCAGAGAGCCACTCCCTTCACCCAGGTTCCTGAGGAAACCCACCTTCCCTTCCCCTGACCAGGTGAGACACCAAAAGTCACTGGTGCTGGAACCAGGGCTTTAGGAGGGCCCCTTCATTGCATTGCTGCTGCAGCAGAACCAGATAGCCACCCCTTCAACCAGGTTCCTGAGGAAACTGCCTGCCCCCCTCCCAGATGAGACACGAAGTCACTGGCGCCAGCACCAGGCCTTTGGCTGTTGTGGTGCCGGTGCAAATTAGTAAACTAAACTACAGATCTACTCACAATCTGGAAAACATTACTATCAACATACCGACCAACACCAGAGCCATGGTTTCTCAATATGTAGAACAAGTCAGAAAGCAAAACACAGTAAGGATAAAAACTGTAGACGTGCAAGCAAGCCCTACAGGAAATCCATCACCACCAAAGAAAAGACAACCTTCAGAAAACACCAAGGAAGATATTGAAGAAATGATGTGTATCTCAGACAAAGATTCCAAAATCAACATGATAAAAGCACTCCAACAGATAAGAGAAGAATCAGAAAAAAAGGACAACAGAATGATAGAAGCATTTAGTGCACTAAGGGAAGAAGTAGAAAAATATAAAAAAGAAAGCTTCAATATGTATAACCTAACCAACAAACTGAAGAATGAAAATGAATCCCTAAAAATGAAATCGAAGGAGACCAAGGATTTAAGAGTTGCAATAGATGATCTCAAAAATGCAGGGAAAAGCCATGGAAGCAGATTAGATGAAATAGAATGAATCAGCACACTTGAGGATTCAGAAATAGAGAGGAAGAAGAAAGAAATAGAGATAAACAAAGAAAGAAGACTGAAGAAAAGCTCAAAGATAAGTCAGATTCCTTAAAGAAAAGAAACATAAGAGTAATAGGAATCCCAGAAGGAGAGGAGAGAGTCATGGGAACTGAAAGCCTTTTAATATAATAGTAGAGGAAAGCTTCCCAAATCTGAAGAAAGAAAGGAAAATAGACATACAAGAAGCAAAAAGGACACCAAACTACTTTAATGAAAGAAAAGAGACAGCAAGACACATCATAGTAAAACTTCCAAGAACCCAAGATAAGGAAAAAATAATGAGAACGGCTAGAGAAAAGAAACAGATAACCTACAAAGGAAAATCCATTAGGCTGACATCAGATTTCTCCAAAGAGACATATTCAGGTAAGGAGAGAATAGAGTCACATCTACAAAATCTCCAAGAAAAAAAGTGCCATCCAAGAATACACTACCCTGCAAAGCTATCCTTCCTCTATAAAGGAAAAATTAGAACCTTCTCCAACAAAGTCTCCAGAAATTTGCTACCACTAAACCTCCACTCTATGAAATTTTGCAGGAGGCCTCAAGATCAAAGCTGTAAGAAGAACAAACAAATAAAACAAAGCAAAAAAAAAAAAAGAAACCAAATCAAAACCCCAAAATGACCACTAGAAAACTGTTAGAATCTCAAACATCAATAATCACCCTAAATGTCAATAGTATAAACTCAGCAATCAAAAGTTGAAAAGTTGCAGACTGGATCAGAAAACAATCCAACATTCTGTTGCTTCCAAGAAACACATCTGATCTCTAAGGATAGGTATAGACTGAAGGTACAGGGCTGGAAAACTACATTACAAGCAAATGCCCCCCACAAAAAAGCAGGGGCTGCCATTCTTATATCAGACAGAGCAGATTTCAAATTAAGAAAAGTGACAAAAGATAAAGATGGCTACTACCTAATGGTTATAGGGTCAATCCACCAAAAAGACATAACAATAATCAACATATACACACCTAATGAGGGAGCACCAAAATTCATAAAAAAACTACTAGTAGAACTGAAATCAAATATTGGTGAGAATACGTACATGGTAGGAGATTTAAGCATGCCACTCTCACCATAAGACAAATCAATAAAACAGAAACTACACAAACACACAAAAGCTTTAAAGGAAGATCTAGATCAAATGGACCTAATAGATATAATACAGTACACTGCACCCCCAAGGAAAAGAATACACTTACTTTTCAAATGCACATTGTTCATTTTCTAAAATTGACCATATATTAAGCCACAAGACAAACCTGAAAAAATACACAAAGATTAAAATAATACAAACTCTTTTCTCTGACCATAAAGGCATAAAACTAGAAATCAACAATGAAAAGAAAATAAGGAGAGTAAACACTAATGGAGACTGAACAACAGACTATTAGAAGATCACTGGGTAAAAGAGGAAATCAAAGAAGAAATTAAAATATACATGGAGATAAACAACAAAGATGACACAATGTTCCAAAATGTGTGGGATGCAGCAGTAGCAGTATTAAGAGGAAAGTTCATAGCAATATAGGCCCAAATGAAAAGGATTGAATTAACCCAAAGAAAAGTCTAGTCTCTCAACTTGAGGACCTAGAAAAAGAACAACAAAAAAATCCAAAACCATTAGAAGACAAGAAATAACAACAACAACCAAAAAAGCAGAGATAAATGAAATAGAAACCAAGAAGACCTGATCAAGAATATAGACAAAACTAAAAGCTGGTTCCCGGTCGGAACCCAGGCTAAAGGGGGTGGGGAAGGAACCCATCTGGAATTAACGGCGCCCATCCCAAAGTCCAGAGAGCAGACTGAGGCTCTCGCAGACAACAGAGTCAGCTGCAAAGGGGACTCTGACCCTGCTGAGAGGAGCAGGTAGCCTACCAGCACCTGGGGGAGGAGACCACGCAGGACAGGTAGGCTACCCTACCTGGAGCAGCCTGTGGCGTCTCCCGGTTATCACGGAAACAGCCTGGGAGGGAGGCAGACCGGCCATTTGCATCTGTATGGACCCTGGCTATTCAGCCTAACTTTAGCTCGGACTGAGTTGCTAAAGGGGATGGGGAAGGAACCTACCTGGAGTTAACGGCGCCCATCCCAAAGCCCAAAAGTGCCAGCGCCGCTACGCGGCACTGGCGCAAACTCAGAAAACAAGGACATTCACTACCAAAACCACATAGGCAACATTAAATACAACTATATAGGCTTCAACATGCCTACTATTAGAGCAGTAGTCACCCAATACGTAGAGCAGATCCGAAAGGAAAACACAGGAAAAAGGAAGAACACACTCAAGCAAGCCCTAAGAAAAATAACTCACCACCTAAGGATAAACAATTTGAAAAAACCAACATGGATGACATTGAAGAAATGCTCCATATGTCAGACAAAGAATTCAGAATCAA
>PVHY01019339.1:0-27573 GCA_004024945.1 Uropsilus gracilis
TTTCTTCTAGGTACATCCAGGTTTCCATAAATTCATCAAATTTGTCATTTTTAATTGCTGAGTAATATTCCATTGTGTATATGTACCACATTTTTTTCATCCAGTCATCTGTTTTGGGGCATTTAGGTTGCTTCCATGTCCTTGCTATTATAAATTGTGCTGCGGTAAACATCCGAGCGCAGGTGTCCCTTTGTACCCATAATGTAAATTTGTAATGTAATAAGTAATGTAAATTTCATAGCAAATATCTGCATAAATGTAAGAAACTATTTTTCCTTTGAACATAAAATCATTTATCCAATTATTCAACAGAAGATCTAGGAAAGTTTAATTCTATAAAACTATAATAACTGAGGTACAATTATGTGTGTATGTGTGTATATGTTTTTCAATTTAATGGTGTGTGAAAATGAGCCAAGAGCATACATTGAAGAACAAAATGGTGCTGAGAAAAATGGAAGACAACACGAAGAATGAAACTAGACCACTCTCTGATCTCACACACACACACACACAAAAATAAATTTAAAATGGATTAAAGACTTAGAAAAAGGCCTGAAACCATAAAATTCATAGAAGAAAACACTGGCAAAACACTCTAAGACATTAGTCTCAGTGGTTTCATGAGTTTCAGTATTTGGGGATGCAACTTCAATGGGAAAGAAAACAAAAGCAAATATAATCAAATGAGACTGCTCAACTTTTCAGCCTCCATTTTCACCTTCCACTATATAAAACCCCTTTTTTAAAAACTATGTCAATTCAATCTCTTCAAATCAAGGACATTTTAACATTGTTTCAAACCCTAATCTCAGGAAAAACACAGGGATAATATGAGGTGAAGGAAGAGTATTTCTGACTGAGATCAAGTAGCCAGCAAATAATTATATTTTATTGAATTGTCTTCCAGGTAAATTAACTGGGAAATTGTGTATTAATTATAAGCCTCACTTTAACATTTTCTAGTATGGAAGTAAATTTCAACTGTTTGAAAATAATTATTGAAAAATCTAGAGTAATGTCTATATATCATATTCAGCTGATTTCAAGTAAATCTGATGAGTGCTAAATTTGCCAGACTATCGATTTTTGGACTACAGCACTCCTGGATTAGCTATCAATAAATAAACATGAAACAATAATTGATTTATGGATAATATAATGCAAAAACAACTTTATGAGCAAAAGATACTTATTTTTTTTGCAGACTATATTCAGGTAGAAATAGTAACTTTGAAATATTTTCCTTCAGCAAAAAAATTTATTTACTTAAAAGTTAGATTGAAAAACCAAAATCCAAATATTACTCCTGCTCTTCTGCATAGTGAGTTTATGTGGCAGAATATTCTATCCTTTAAAAAAAATGGAGTATTTTATTATTCTGTCAAAACTGCAATTCACAAAGGACTAGAAGCAAAGATTATATTTTGATTACCTTGTGGTAGGAATTCAAATGACAGGCATTAAAATTTATTTTGCCTTAGACAACTGACACTATTTCTAAATCTGCCAATTTTCAAAGGAAAGATAAAATAATTTTGCATGTACATATTATTTTTCATGTGACACTGAAAAGAGTCTAATTTTTCCAAATTTCTAATTTACTCCATTATCAAAAAAGGGAAACACGGCCATAAAGGACATTACTTTTAAAGACATAAATGGTAAGAAAACACCCTGACTCTTGCAAAAGTTTAAACTACTGTCGTTGGATTAAGTTAAAATACATCCTAAAGTTCCAGGTACACTGATAGTAAACAGGGGTGAGCTTCTCTTAATAGAGTCAGATTTAAAGTCAGATTGATATTTCCCTTATGCTGAGTATGATCAGATGGTGCCTAGTCCTAACTGATTCTGTCTGAAATAACAGAGCATGTGGATTCAAAGCCTAATTCCTAACTCTGACATTTTAATATTGACAAGAGAGAATTTAAATGAAATGTCAGTCCGGTTTTCATGTTTATGAAAGCTGCCATGGCAACTTTCAGGTTTAAAAAAAAAGTTTTTATCTATATTCCCTAGTTCTTTATGAAGCCCTTTATCCAAATTCAAATATCTAAATATCCTCTAATATGATGTATCAAAAGAGCTGTGGTAGAAACAGTCACTTCTACTTCATAAGTAACATGAACCCCGTATATATTCTGTTCACTATCAGAACATTGTCTGATTTCTAATCAAAAACTTACTGTTTATTAAGAATTTTATGTGATTCTTGCATGTTTATTATTTAGTCTATTATATCTTTCATAGATAAAAATAGGTGTCAGTACATAAAAGATAAGTGGCTTAAATGAATTTCAAAAATACAACCAAAATTGCTCTCTGCACTCAATAAAGATAACACTTTAGATGTATGTATATCTCAGAGTAATTTAAACCATTTGAACATATCATTTTTTCACTTATCTAAACTAAATCTTGAGATATTTTATGTAAAATTTTATAATCACTCTCATGGACTCTTTTCTCCAGGTGCAAGGGACTATATTCCCAGCTCCCAACTTCAATCCCGTAATGGATGCCCAAATGCTAGGTGGAGCACTTGAAGGATTCGGTAAGCATGATGATTTCTATCATCTTTAATTGCATATGTTTTTTGTTTTACCTTGTTTTACGAGTGTAAATGGCCATAAGTACTTGATCTTTAACAGATGGCAGATTTTTCTTAAAACCTGGCAAAGAAGTAAAATAAGAAGAAAACTAATGGTTAAAGATTGCCATTCTCAACTAAAATTTGATATTGCTTAAGTCTTTAAATGTTTTATTAAATTCTAAAACAAAAAAAAAATTTAGATTAAAACATCCCTCTTTGCCTTTATTTTCTAGCCTGTTTATTGTGCTACTTCCACTTCCAACCAAATCAAATTTCTTACTGTTCCTCCAAATGGCTGTTTTTCCACCTCTGTAAACTTGTCCAATATTCCCCCTAACTGGAAAGCTATTTTCTTCTTCTGTCTCTTTGCCTTCAAATTTTTCCCCTTCAAGAGTGTTTAAATGAGTCTCTTTGAATTATAATCTGGGCACTCCTAACTCAACTAGCTATGCCAAACCACAGGCACCCTGCCTCTATACTCTAGCATCCCTGATGTCATGTTCACTGTGTTTGTCCTTGTGTTTCACTTGATGGTGGTCTGTGATGACACAGGGCATTGAGTGTGGGGTGTAGGTGTTTAATAAATGAATGTTCAATGAATGAAACTAAGGTTTAGAAAAGGAATAAATAAGGTAATGGAAGGAAAATTGTTGAATTCTTTTGAAAAATGATTTCACCTTTATGATACATGGTGCTGTTAAACCTCCCATTTGGATAAAACATCCAGGGCCTTTCATAAGAAAGCAAGCTCTTTACTATAAAGGGTCACTTTTATGAGAATTATACCACGTGTGTGTGTACGTGTGTGAGAAAGGGTGGGGGGAGAGAGTGTTTGCAGAGACTGTGGAAGACACATACCCATGCTTATTTTACTATTTTACTTATTAGCAGAACTCCAACCAAAAACAAAAAAGGACTTTAGATATGCACGCTAAATTCCTACTTTAGGAGTTCGTAAAGCTCTCATTCTTTGGAAAATATCAATTACCACTAGAAAAATATAAACAAGATAACAAAACATTACATATTAGTGTTTTCTCCAGTAATTTTTGCTTTAAAATTATAAATCAAACCAGTCGATTAACTGAATAAGTTCCTTTGCTCCAGATTCAGTTTGCTGTCATTGATATGTCAAAGCAATCAAAACATGGAATATGAGAATGTGAATTCTTCTGGCCACAAAATTTCTGTGGGTATCACACTGAAGAATTTACGAGTTTTGAGTCTTGATTACATAGTTCATGTAGCAAGCCAGAGCAAGAACAAAACTTAAAAGTCCTTCCAAAGTCTATTCATCCTGATGATCTTGGCAAAGAGCAACTTAAAAAGATTGCCAGTGTTTTCCTTGGCTAATGTGTTTTTTCCAGCTTTATTGAGATATAATTAGCATATAACATCGATAGCTTTAAGATATACAATGCAATTTAATAAGTGTTTAAATTGTGAAATGACTGAGTAGTAAACATGTTCTGTTGTTAATGGTGAGAGCAAGTTTCAATTGTACAATACAGAATACATTAGACACTCTTTTCTTCTTATAGCTTTGAGTCTGTACCCTTTGAGTAACAGTTTTTCATTTTTACTATTTCCCAGCTCCGAGTTATTTCTAGGAACTAAGTTCTTTTAAAATCCATGCATAAGTAATTTCAGACAGTATTTGTCTTTGACATTTTCTTAGAACAATGCTGTAAAGATTCAACCACATTGTCACTTCGGGCAGTAAGGATTTCCTTCTTTTTTATTTACTGAGTGATATTCCACTTTGTGTTTCATGGGTAGTGTGTGTGTGTGTGTGTGTGTGTGTGTGTGTGTGTGTGTGTGTGTGTGTGTAAATTCTCTTTATGCATTCAATGTTGATGGATAATTTTATGTCTTGGCTATTTTTCAGGATGTTACAATAAGTACAGGGTACGGATATTTATGATAATGATTGAATTTTTTTAATACAAATGTTACTTCATTTGGTTTATTCTATGTTTAATTTTTTGAGGAATCACCATAATGTTTTCCATAGAAGTTGTACCAATTTATAATCCCAACAACAGTGTATGGGAATTTCCTTTCCTCCTTGTTATTCCAATAATAGTCATTCTAATAGGTGTGACATGGTCATTCACTGTGGTTTTGATTTGCATGTCCCTGATGCTCAGTGATGTGTTTCTTTTCATGTATTTATAGTCATTTACAAATCTCTTTGAAAATATGTCTATTCAGACCTTTTGCCCATTTTTAATTGGTGTAATTTGTTTCCTGAAAATAAGTAGCATGAGAGTCTTTTATATTTTAGATACTAATCATTTTCAGATATATAACTTGTAAATATTTTCTTCCATTCTATAGGTAGCATTTTCATTTTTCAAATTGCTTTTGAATTGCTTTTTCATTCATTTTGTTTCAGTTTATTTGGCTGTGCAAACCCATTTATTGACTTTTGAGCTGGGTACTCTTGTACTAATTAGTTAGAAAAATAAAGAAGCAAAAGTATTTCTTAAAGCAAATAGAAATGAGTAGTTTAACCAAACTCATCTTAAGATGCATAGAAGTTCACCAATAAGACTCAAAAGAATTAATCAACATTTTCTCATCAATAAAAGATACTTTCATTGTTGATACACTTTTAGAACTATTTATATTACCTCTGTTAACATATACTTGTAAAATAATCTTCAAGAGATCCTAAATCTAGAATTATTTTAGCCTACCTGCCTAAATCATGGCATTTTAAATGTCAATTTTAATTTTTAAAAAATTGTATTTTTTTACAATGTATTCCCAGGTCCTCATCATTAAGTATGATATAGGATAAAGTTGATAGTTCCCTCTCTCCTCCTAATTTGCTGAGACTTTTTCTCTTAATGCAGTATTCTATCAAATTATTCTCCATATGTCAATATATTCATATGGTTTTTCTAACTCCATTGATACACTAATTTTTTTAAATATTAAATCAGTTTTGTATATTGTTCTAAACCCCAACTCAAAGTACAACTTCTTAGTTGACTTACTTCAATTTGACTGCTAATTCTTAAATGATTTTTAAATCTATATCCATGTGTACACTACTCAGTAAATTTATTTTATTGAGTTTCTCTGGTTTTCATATGAGGAAAAGGTCAACCTTATAGAATGAGCTTAAAAAGTATTCTCTCTGGTTTTATCTTCTGGAAGATCTTGTAAAAAAACTGCTACAATTTTATTCTTAAAAGTTGGTAGATTCAACAACGAACCCATCAGGGCTTAGTGCTTTCTATTTTGACAAGTTATTTAGCATTGATTCTGTTTCTTTAATAGATATAGACCAATTCAGATGATTTATCTTGCTTTGTGTGAGCATTTGTTGAGATGTATCAATTCAGATGATTTATCTTGCTTTGTGTGAGCATTTGTTGAGATGTATCCTTAAAGGAGCTGATCCCTTTCTTCTAGAGTATCAATTTTATGGTTACTCAGTTATTCTTAGTATTTGGCTATTATCTTTTTTGTCATTGAAATTAATTTGGCTAGAGAATTCTCATTTTATTTGTCTTTAAGAAAACTAACTTTTGGGTACACTGGTCTTCTCTATTGATTACCTAATCCAATGTCATTTATAGCTGTTCTAATTTTTATAATTTACTTTCCGTTGTTTAGATTTAATTTGTCCTATTTTTCTAATTTCCTTCAGTGAAAGTCTGGATTTTGATTTTAGATCTTTTTTTATTTCTCATAAACGTATTTGATGCTATAAAGTTTCCTGTAAGAACTACATTTGTTGTTTCCCACAAGTTTTAATAGGTTGTATTTTCATTTTCATTTAGTTGGAATTTTTAATTCTCTTGAGAGTTCTTCTTTGCCCCAGGTGCTAATTAAAAGTCTGTTGTTTTATTTTTAAATATCTGGAAACTTTCCATCAGCTGTCTTGGTTACTGATTTTTATAAAACTCCATTGTACCCTGAGAACATACTGTGTTTAGTTTCTATGGTTTTAAACTAAGTTGTGTTTTATGATTGGGAATGTGGTCTATCTTGGTTAATTTTCATATATAAACTTGAGAAGAATGTGTATTTTGTTGTTAGTGAACTAAGTATTCTATAGCTATTATATCCAGTTGATTGATGGTGTTGCTGAGTTCAACCGTGTCTTTCTGAGATTCTGTCTGTTGGATCAGTCCTTTTCTGAGAGGTATATAAGTTTCCAGATATAGAAGATTCACCTATTTCACCAAGTAATTCTATCAGTTTTTGTCTCATGCACTAGAATATGTTCCTTCTTGATGCAAGAGATAACAGAACTCATTTAGAGCAAGCAGGATTGGGGGCTCTGGGACACTCCTCATACTGTTCTTTAACAATCTGACTCACCTGTGATGGCTAATCAGCACTAAGGTTTAGGCACCTACTCTCCCCACAGAGGCAAGGAGATCGGAACTTTCTTTCTTAATAATTACACATCCTTTCAAAGGAATTGCTCCCAAAACCTTGAGAAAAAACATTCCTTAGTTGTAAAACTGAGAAGAGGCTGTAGAAGATTCACTTGTCAAAAATACAAAGTATTTATAACTGCAAGTTTTTCAGAGTTGATGTTCTTAGATAAGGAAGATGAAAACATAGTTTAAATCTGTTTAAGCTTTAGTCAAACCAATAGAAATGTTAAGATTTTCTTGGTCACTCTACTGTGACTATGATTAGAGCTAACTTTAAACTAGTTGCACATTCTGGTGGCATGTCCATCAACACTATGATTTACTATATAAGAAGGTGGAGGCTGATTAGGCCAGAAAGTCTCTATTACTGTGTTCTATAAGAGAGACTCTTCCATGCAAACCATGAGACTCACACAATCCTTCAGAAAGATGATATCTCTTGGACTTTCACAATTTCCTCTTCCATTACTCTTCCATCTTCCGAAGGCCCAGCAGTTACTTTTGTCTTAATCTATGTTTACTGTAAGTCATAATCTAAACTAAAAGAAGAATGATTGTGCCCATTTATATATTAGGCTTGAAGGTCAGAGAAGTCCTTTACAGGGCAGAAGGTTGAAAAAATTAAACATATAACTCTTTACCCTCTGCGTTTTCATTAGATCCTTTCAAAGGAAAACTTTAAAACAAGAGACAGGAAGAACCTAGGTTTTAGCAAGTGTTGCTATACAAATTCCAGTTCTACTTAAAACCAATCACCGCTCTACAACCAATCTTTGCACATTGGGTATATATCCTTATGGAATGCTCCTTCTTAATAATAGAGTAGCAACTTTATTAATACTCAAATATTATTATTTTCCAGGTTGTGATAAAGATATGCTGATTGACATTCTAACTCAACGCTGTAATGCACAAAGACAAATGATAGCAGGGGCGTACCAGAGCATGTATGGCAGGGTAAGCACTCTTCATGTTGACCTATTTCTAAAGTAAACTCCTGAGAGATAACACTTTGAAGAAAGAACAGAACAGAATCTGTTACTCTCTTTGGGCTTAAAGATTACAAAAGGTTATGGACTTCCTTGTATGTCAGAAACAGTTCATATACCTCTAACATGTATCAAGACATGAAAAAATGCATCTATGTGTGAGGTAAGTTCATACATGAAATGGAACTATGTGTGAGGTATGCTCATGCTCACAGAACCTCCATAGTCTTCCCAAAATAATCCATTTCCTAAAATAAAAAGATTTGGTTGTGTACCACTGCCAGTTAGTCCAATTAGGCTAAAAATGTGACTGTGGAAACACCCCTATGTGGAGCATGAGGGAAGGTAGAGAAAGGACTAATAATCACTAGGTCAATAAAAAAAAAAAAAGATCTTTTCTTGAAATTCTCCACAGGCCCTCACCTAAGTCACAACCAGAATGAATTCTCTGCTAGCCTTTCTTCTCACAGCATGCAGTTACAGAGACCATTAAAAAAGAATGGCAGTTTAAAAATAGTTTAAGGCAATGAAACTATCCATAGTGCTTTAAAGTAATTACATTCTAATTTCAAAGTAAGTACCATTAAAGATTCTTTTCTTTTGTTATGCATTTAAACCACAGATTCAGAACAAAAGCTCTCCAGGCCAAAAGGCCTGAAACAACAATTACTCTGTCAACCGAGCATTATAGGTGAAACACTATCAAAACTTTCTTTATAGTTAGTCTATAGGAATTTACTCCATCTTTGATCAACTATAATACATGAAATAAAGGACAGCATTTCTGTTTTGTAGTAAATTAATAACCCAAAAAGTCACCACTGCTAGTAAAATTAGTTGAATTAATCCACAAAAAGAAATCAGTTACGCTTTTATTTCCCAAGTAAAACTTACATTCCCAAGACACCAGTACTAATTTTCTTTGGAAAGAAAATGTAAAATCTTTAATAGTTATATCATTAGCAATCTGATACTGTTTTAATATGCAGTCTACTCAAAGAGGTTATTTTGCAGTAACATTATTTTATATTACATATATATGACACAGCAATATCATTATTACAGTATAGTATATATTTTAGGAATACAGGTTCACTTCAACTCAAATCTATGAGACCCCACTATAGATACCATCAAAGTACTAATAACTCTTCATCAATACTAACACTGTCTCCTAGCTCCTCTCATTCCCCATGCCCAGACCCTCTGGTAACCAGTTTAATTGTCAGAATAAAATAGTTGTATTTCTTTGTTTGGTTTTTTCTTTTGTTTTGTGTACTTAATTCCACATATTTGTGAAACCAAATAGTGGTTCCATTTCTTCTTCTAACTTGATTAATTTAGCATGATCCTTCAAGTTCATCCCATGTTGTAGATGGAAAGATTTCATCTTTTTTTATCAGTGAATAGTATCCCATTGATGTGCACATTTATTCATCCATTGATGGCAATGACATCTTTTCCACATATGGATTATTGCTAAGCAGTTGCAATTAATAGGATGTCTGTATCTTTTCCAACTAGTATCATCTTTATTCTTTAAATAAATATCGAGAAGTAAAATTGTCAGAGGTAGCTCTAGTTTTCAATTTTTTAAGAACCTCCATATTGTTTACCAAAGTGGTTGTGCCAATTTATAGTCCCACCAACAGTGTATAAAACTGTCTGTTTTCCACACTCCCATTTGTTTCTTATCTTTTGGATGATAGTTGTCAATCATGAGATGATATTGTCAATATTGTGGTTTTGATTTGCATTTCCCTAACAAGTGATGATGAACATTTTCACATGTACCTATCTTTATGTCTTTTTTGAAGAAATAATCTCTTCAGATCCTCTGCCCATTTTTTAATGTGTTATTTGGCTTTTTCTTGTTGATTTCTGAGTTCCTTACATATATTGGGCATTATGCCTTGTCATTGTATGAGTAGTAAATTATTGTCTCTCAATCAAAAGGCTGCCCCTTTTGTATAGTGACAATGGTACTTTATTTTAGCCCTAAGATTTATATACATTGTTGTTTACTATACATGAGGTAAATTAGTTTAAACATTACGTTATTAATCTCTAAGGAAAATTACACTAAAATGGATTAAATCAATTAAGAACCTAGGTGGTCACTCTTAAAAATACTACCAATTAAAGAATGTTTACTAACTACCTTTTACTATACATGTGAAGTCTCAAAGTTTATTAAACTCCTATTTCTGTTCTTTATATTACATAATGCATTAGATAACATCATAATAATCAACAAGTATGTAATAACTGATACTTCATGGGAAGCATGATTGAGAAATGAAGTTACATACAGTGGAGGACAGGAAGCCATGCCATTCTGGCCCCTCTCTCTGAAATGTTCTTGTCATACGACCATTAACCAAGGCCCAGGAATTACATCTCCTGGTGCATTTCCTTGTTAATTATTTTTTTTCCTCACTTAAGAGTCTTGATTTAAACCTTCACCACATACTGCCCAGACTAAAGGTATCTCTGGTATCCCCAGTCTCTTTCCACTCTGGCACACGGTCCACAGTGAAGCTAAGATGACTCTGGATTTCATGTCACTTTTCCACTTTAATTCTTGAATGTTTATCTTATCCCTCTCTCACAAATACCCATATGATCAGGAAAAATGCTTTCTATGGTCATAGATGACTTAGTGGCTTTATTCCTGCTACCTTAACCTCTTTACCCCACACATACCTGTAACTGCTGCAATTGTAACAAATTGTAGTTCTCCAGATTGACTATGCCTATTTTCTAGCTGACAGTCAGGTAGATATCTCATCTTTGTTCAAGGTTTCCAGTCTCAAGTCCACACACCACATAATGACTTATCTTTCTAGATACAAAACACATTTCCTTCTACCGCCACTCCCCAAACTGAGTAGAACAACTGAGTTGTACATTTCTTTTCATTTACCAGACTCTAAACCCTTGAACTCCGAAACATTTCATGTTCACCCTACAACTAAACACAATGTTGGTCTCACACACTGAGATTGCTTAATTACTGTTAACAAAATGACAATATGAAGGACACAGTAAGCCACACCTCCTGGTTTCTTCTAGAAACTCATGCCTCTGTCTCACCATAGCCTCTGGTCTAGCTCCCAGGGTTACCTGGATATATGTATAGCCTTGTCACACTGGGTGTTGTTTTACTTTTATCTGCTCCCAACTAGAATTTAAATCAATGGTCAGATTATTTGCTGCTCTTCCTTCAGAGCTTAGTTCAAGATGTGACACAGAAGAGGAATTTCATTTACAGAATGAGTGAATTTAAGAAATTATATCTCGCCTACTTACTTTAAAAAAATAAAATAAAACACCATTTTCTTACCCACTTTATAAACAAAATAATATTCAGAAGTTGCCAGAATTTCTCTCTTACTTCCTCTCCTGTTCTAATCACTCCCAAATCAATTTCCTGACCTTCAGTTAGATCTTCTTGACCTCCCCAGCAATTACTTTCAGGATTACTTCTTCCATTTCTCCAAAGTGTATTTTTTGCTATCTTTCCCATGCTCCCTCAGAGATAGATTCCTGTATGTTAAGCACTAATATTTTTTACTAACATGGATTTGACTGAAATATTTTCTGAGCTGCTGAGTAAAGCACAATTCTATGCATGTTTCACAAATACCTATTGCTTGATATTTCATATAAGAGCTGCTGAATTTCATCAGCAACTTTACCGCATCTAAAGCAGACTCTAATCCCTAGACTCAAATGAAAAGCCCTTTGGAAAAATCTCTGATTGACATATTTATCAATATAATTAACGAGGTCACTCCTGAATTCCCCACCATGGCAAGCACTAGTCTTCTGACAATGGAACCAAGGGAACAATGATATACCTCTGGAGCTAGAGGGCCAGACTGTCCATACCTGATAAGTTTGGCAATCAGACAGTGATTCCTCAAGGAGTTCAGATTCAGCATTGCAGCAATTTGTTTTTCAGTTTTCACCTAAACAGGATAATCAGCTCTGAATTATCCTGGCTTCAAGCATTCATTTAACCCCTGGTGTTGGTTATTAATTTAGTACAGAGGCTGAATTTCCCAAAGTACACAAAGGCAGAACTTGAACCAACTTCTGACTAAATTCTGTCTTCCAAAGTTTCTGAATAATGCCTGCTGTTCTCAACTCAGAAAATGCCAAACTCAACAAGGACAAATACCTGTAGTATTAATTCCCTCATACCTTGCAAGACTTTGTTCAGGGTCTGCTAATCAAGAGGTCCTAATCTGATTGTTTACTTAAAATTGCCACCTACCTAAATCCTATGCTGATAAACTCTTGTCCATCTGCTCTTGTACTTTTCTCCATACCTATTGCCTTTTAACATACTACATTATTTATTTACAAATTATAATTATCATTTTTGTGTGTTTCCTCCTTCTACAAAACTCACTCCTCAGGCGAAGAATCTGTTTAGTTCACTGATGAATTCCAAACACCCTCAACAATGGCAGGCACATAGCTGTTATTACAAACCAAACTATTCCCTCAAAACAAATATATTGAAGCCTGTCATGATGCACAGAAGCATTCCCATACCTCTCTGGGTGCTGCTCAGAATGAAGCGGGCAGGCAAATAAACTAGTATCACACATTACTAGGAGATTAGAAGGAGAAAAAGAGCATTTTTTATTACATACAAATGGAATATCTACATGGCGATAAATTCTAAAACAAAAGGCACAAACAGGGATTTATCCTGAGTTAAGGAACAGGATGGACCCTGGAACTTCAGAGAGAGGAGGCATCTATAAGAGAAGTTGAGGATGTCATTATAGGACAGACTAAGGTAGGCATATCCAATGAAAAGATTATTTCTGATGACCCTAAACCTAGTCAATGCTCATTCTTTACACTTGAGCTAAGTTTCTGTCTAAATCTACTGGGCCTCCATGGACCTTAATTTCATATGGTGAGATGAAACATATTGGAACAAGCATATTCTGGACCTCATGGGAAAAGTACATCTGAACATTATAGGGGATATCAGTCCTATAGGCACTAACCCACATGTGACCATATTAGGGGGATAGGGTCTTTAGCAAAATGATTAAGATTAAGTAAGGACAAGGATACGGGACTCCAATTTAACAGGAATGGTGTCCTTGTAAGAGGAGACACCGACAATGCCTACACAGAGGAGAGATCATGTAGAACACAAGAAAGGGTTCACTGAAAACAAAAAAACAAGGCCCCACCAGAAACCCATTCCTCTGTAGCCTGACCTGCTACTTCCAGACTCCAGACTCTGGTAAATAAATTTTGTGGTTTAAGCAACCTAATCTGTAGTATGCCATTACGGCAGCCCCTAGCAGACTAACAGAGTTGTTATTTAAGGAGAAAGAGGTATATAGGTAAAGAATTCATGCTTCAAACCTATTTTGTTATTACAGTGGTTGTTTCCCCTATCATCTACCAGTTTCAAGATTAAAAAATTTGATACTGAAGTACCAACATACCTAAGGAAGCAACTGTCTAGAAAATTACTTTATCTATGTGAGAGATGAAATTTTAACAACCCTAGTACCAGTAATAGGTGTTGTATCTTCTTACCCCTTGTTTTGAACTGGGAGTGAGGAAGTAAATGTGATTTTATTCTCAAAAGTTGCAATTCATTATACACCTTCTAAAAGACCATTTTTAGAAAAATGAATTCAATAACTTAAAACGGTACAACTACCTTATTCTTAAAATATATACTGGGTTAAGTAAACTCTTTGATTAAACTGGAAACTTAATTACCAGGAAAAAATATTTAAATTTTCAAAAAGTTTTCCTGTAGAATCAAGGTTTTATACATTTAGATGATAATCTGTGTAAACTTGTTACAACTTAAACAATTAGTTCTCTTTGAAATAGCATCTATGGTCTCTATGGAAGGAGGTAGAATAAGGTAGGGAAAAGGGAGTGTCAGTGGGAGAAGAGGAAAAGGAAATTAGATTTATTTCCAAAGATTAGGTTTCACAAGGCTTCTGAACACTCTCTAAAGCTGTTTTATGAATTTGCATTCCTATCTGTGATATATAACAGTTCCTGCTACCCTTAAGTATTCATAAAACTTCTTAAGTTCTAACAGATCTTGCAACTGTGAATGGACCTCTTTGTAACTGTGACTGCATCTTTCCCTGATAAAATATAACACTAAGCATCTTTTAGGAGAGACACATGTCTCTGTCATCTGATGCTATTCACTGCACACCATCCTTGAAAAGGTAGACAGAAGAAAGACCCGTCAGTGTCTCACTTTGCATAAATTCAGAAATATGAGCCCTACAGAGAATTCTCTCTTAAGAGTATCACCCTCATTTCTATGCCACTGTCACTATTGACAGATTTTTCTATGAGCAAACCAATTCCTAATTCACTCCTATTATTCAAACCAACAAAGGCTGAGACCAAATCCATCAATTTGTCTCATATAGCATTTAATTACCAAAGGACTCCAAGCATTAGGAGAGGTCAATTGGCAATATTGATCCCAACCATGCCCTCATAGGGGCCTGGACCAAATGAACTGAACAAACCCTATAAATCATGATGATTCATCTTAAAAGGCTGAGTGGTTTCTCCTTAAGTTTTAGTAATGACCTTTCCACTTGGCTTGAAGTTTTCATCAAGATACAACATGGTGTATTTAGCAAAGGCACAGACTTCACCTTAGCCCACAAAGAGGAAGTCAAGAACAAGTCTATCATCTATTACAACCTTGGAAAGTAAGTGGAGGCTGTCCTGAATATTTTCCAGAGACAAAATGATAAAAATGAGGAAGTAAGGTTGTTGTTCTTGCCCACCCACTAGGAAACTGTCATTATTCCAGTAGTTTTACCTTCACATTTTTTTCTTATTATTTCCAGTTCACAGAATTTTATTTTGGAAAAATCTTACATATGACACAAGAATATGTTCATAAAAACTTGCAGAAAAGTACAACATCCCACACATAGGCAGTGATTTCAACTACTGGTTATCATTCTTATCGTTCAGAATAATGAGTAGATAGCCCAGGTGATTGAATCAGAGGTCCTATTCCACTTTTGGTTAAACTATCACTCAGAGAATAAACCAACGAATACATCCTGAGAATGATGACATTATGAGAAAGAAAGAACCATCTCACTCAAGTATAGTGATGTAAAAATCCCAAATTTTCTAAATATATCTAAAGAAAAATTCCTATTTCTCTTTATACTTGCACACTTCAGATATTCACCACTAACACTATGTGAGATTGTTTTGTTACAATAAAAAATTCTAATACTAAATATCCAGAGTTACCAGATCCCCATGAGTGACAAGCTCATTCCACAAGACTCTGCAAATTCAAACCCCAACCACAAGTCCCAATTGGTCAACTTCTGACTGACTATAAATCAGGAGTTTCTTCCATAGCCTTCATAGGTTCTATGATTCACTAGCCCACTTCACAGAACTCAGGAATGTGCTGATTATATTATTTATGATTATTATTACTGGTTTATTATAAAGCCTAAAACTCTGGTACAAGCAAATGGAAGACTTGCATTAAAAATGAGATATAAAGGAGACTTCCATAGCTTCTCCAAGCATGACATCCTCCCAGCACCTGGTGTGTTCACTAAAAGGGAAGTTCTTCAACTTCTTTGGTTAGACTTTTAATGAAGGCTTCATTACATAGGTACTATTAATCAAATTATTGGTCACTGATGATTAAATCAATCTTCAGCCCTTTCCCTCCCTGGAAAGAGGGGGTAAGGCTTAAATTACCAACACTCTATGTGATTGGATCTTCTGGCAACAGTCCCCTTCACCAAAAGTCACCTTGTTAATATATAATTGAAATGGCTTATTATAAATAATGAAAGTGGTGCTCTTGCCCTGTCATGCAAAATATTACAAAGTTTAGGGAACTATGGCAGAAAGTGGCAATAAATATCAGAAATATTTTATGTGTTATCTGTATTATTTTATATATTAAAATACACTCTATTTTTCACATTATATATTTAATATATATTTTATACACTATATATCTTACTTATATGTTACATATTACACAGTCTATCTCTTATTATGCAATAATAATAGTTAATCCTCAGTCCCTCAGCATGACCAATAGTCTTATAGAATGAAAATATTTACTGGTCATACTTCATTTCTTTAATAGATATAGATCTATTCAGATGGAGACATAGCTCAGGATTAAGGGAGACAGAGTTAGAAATTGCATGGAATTGAACAATTATCGCTGATTTAAATGGCAGGGTACATGGAGGATCGATTAAGTACTTTCACTATCAGTCTATGTTGAGGGGCATTGAGACTACGCGTAGTATAGAAAGGCAAATTCAAGAATGATCATGGTATGGCTGAATCAGTTGACTCAAGGCATTTCTTTCTCCATCTTCATGGTAACAATTTCCTAAAATTTTACTTGGCATAATCATAAGAGCTAGAGGAACTCTTCAGGTTGCATATTTTTACTAGCAAGTATTTTATTTGGCCTTGTTCCATATGTCCAAAATAGTCATTATGTTGCTTTATAAGCTAACACTTCTTTAGTTTCATTTATAATTTTCAACTGTATGTCCCATTTTTTCTCCCTAATATGTAAGGCAAGCTATCTAACATAAATGTCACATTTTCAAAAGGGTGTTCCTTAGCAGAATTTTTTCTTCAGAAATAACAAAAAATGTTAAATTAAGTCAGTCTTTTTCCTAAGACTATCTTTTCCCTTTTATTATTAAATATTTGTTTAGGTAGCTATAGAAGTCTAGGTTGAATTCTAATTATTTTTCTTTAGATACATGCAGATAACCCTTTTTACCTTGATTTCTGAAGAAGTTCTTTTCACATTAAGAGTTTTCCTTTCTAAAGTGATTACTTTCTGGCTGCTTTTAATAATTTTTTTCCTTATTGTTGGTATTCCACAGTTTCCTTATAGTCATCAATAGGCTGTCTATACATTATCTAACCCTTTGGGAAACTGTTTCTAAGTGCATGTTAAAATATTTTTACAATGAGAACTTTTAGAGCCGGATTTGTTTCTTTCAATGAGACTCTTATGATCTAGAGTCAGAGCATTTCTTTAGATTGGTTTCACATTTGCTTCTTCCTGGAACCTCATGAGAATCACAAGTTCAGGATTATCTTTCATGATTAGTCTACTTAAAAACCAGGTAATGAGAGGTGAATTTTTGGTCCATCTTCCAAGACTGAATAGTAAGTTTTCCCCCAGCTCACACCTTTACTCAGCTTAATCCTTTGAGGATCTCAATCTCACATAAGAGGTTTCAGGCTTAATTATCTATATGACACTGGCTGCAAAAAAAATGTTCTCTTGTCATCATATAATATCCCACACTGGGAGTTGAAATCCAAAGCAAACAGTTCTCCAAATCAATTCCTTCTCTCTCCTATCTCCTATTAGGTCTTCTGCAAGGTCAGTTCATTTACTTACTTTCTGTTTTTCATCTCTCCCTGGCTTTTACACCCAAAGGGTTCTTTCTTCTGAGGTCAGGTATACTTTTAAAATAATGTTATATTTTATCATGGTGTTTGGGAGGTAGGGATGAATATTGGCTTAATAGATTACATTTCTGCAAAATATCAAAATATTATCATAATCATCACCCTCAGACAAAAGAACAAGATTCCACTGAAAATAGAAACACTCAATAGATTATCTGTAATCTACTTATGTAAAATACATACGTGCAAACTCAACAGTCCAAAGAATATTCACTAACTACTATGATGTGAAAAAGTAGCTCACACAAATGTTTTTGTAACATAAAATTGTGCAAGTACTTATACTAGTGTCTACAGGATGGGGGTGGTAGTAAGACAATTCTAGGTCTCATTTTATACATTACTGAGTGAACAGCAAGTATTATTTTTTAATAATATAAAAGGCATGTAAGTGAAAAGCATATAAAACTGTTAGACCTGAGTAGATTCACAAAAGCAAAGCATTAGTCATACTTCTATTTATTTCTCTGATTCCACATAATTAGATAAAGGTAAGAGGAACAAGAAAGAAGAAACTGCCATTTTAGTTTAAATGGTGTGGTCAAAGGAGCCGCAACATGGACCATGTGTGCAGTGGCAACAGCAGCAAAGAGAGCTCAATTTGAAAACCTGTACTCATTAGCTTAATGCAAGGTCACACTGTGATTCCCACAGAGTCTCTTTCAGGCAAGTCTTTGGAAAACAAGAAAGAGGCAGCCAGACTGGGGAAAGTCAGACTTCAAAGGTTGCATCTGCAAAATTATATAAGTCCAAGTGAGAATGTAAAACTCTAATTAGAGAACCTATCTGAAAGCTCCTCTTTGAGACCAGGCACGGTGGCTCGTGCCTGTAAGCTTCAGTCTATGAAGCGGCTGGGGCTAGGGATCACGGTTAGAGTCCCACCTGGGGCCCTAGCAAGACCTAGTTCCAAAAAAATAGCTGGGCGTGGTGGCAAGCGCCTGTCATCATGGCTACCTGGGAAGCTGAGTCTGGGCTTTGCTTGAGTCGATGGTACCCAGGGTAATGAGAGCCTGCGGTTCCACGGGCAAAAATAGGAGACATAGTCTCTGAATGAATGAATGAATGAATGAATGAATGAATGAATGAATGAATGAATGAATGAATGAATGAATGCTCCTCTTTGAACATGCAAAGTTTAGTTATTTAAACATATTATTCAATATTTATCTTCCTAGCTGAAAAATAGTATCTCCTTCTTGATGTCCTGATAATAACAGACAATTGTTGCTATTATAGCACTCAGCAAATTTTGTACTTCAAGGTAATTACAATTCCCACATCTCTTCCCCCTCCACTAAATAAAACTGCTTTGGGACAGGGACATTGGCCTCTTTGTCTCTGAATAACCAAGAATGACTCCAAACAAATAATTTTTGAATTATAAGTAATCTTCTTTCAGCCATTGATTATACCAGTTTTGTTTTGTTTTTTTTAAGTTTACTCTGCAGCAGGCACAACCTGAGGGCAGAAGAAATAGCCACGAATAAAACTGAAAAGTCCTGCCATGCTGAATCATACATTTCACATGGGCAAAGTAGATTAAAATATGTCCTGCTCAGAAGTAGTGTTACGAAAAAAAGATGAAATCTGGTGGCAATTGCAGGAAGTGTTGCGGAGAGCCAGGTGTAACTTTAAATAATGTGACTCAGACAAACATCTGTTAAGAAGGCAAAGAGAGGTGAGCCATGTGAATATCTAGGAAAGAAAATATTCAAGGAAGAGAGCAGGGCAAAGTAAAGGCCCTGAGATAGGAGCACGTCCATGGATCCAGGGGTCAGAGAGAAGTCCATGGTCAGCAGAGCAGAGCGATCAGGAGCAAAACTGCAAAGAAATGAGCAAGAAAATATCAAATACCTTGTGAACCATTGTAAGAACTTTGGCATTTACATAGAATAAAGTGCCCTGCATGCTTGATCTCTTCTGACACCAGCTTCACTCAAGAGGGCGATATTTAACCTGGAGATTGGAGTGGGAAAGGAGACTTTTTGCCCAAAGACTTTTTGTATTTGACTAATACAATTTGCATTTTCACAAGATCACACTGTCAAGTATGCTGAGTGAACACTGAGGGGTACAAGGCCAGTGGGAGCCTCTTGAATGAGGCTGAGACTGAGGGTTGTCCCAACTGGGGACTGTGAAAGTCGAAATGTTTTTAAAAAATTCATTAGTTGCTAAATGCATTTGTAAGTCAGACAACCAAATTTACCAATTATTGGATATAATTAAAGTTGAGAGAAATAGAATGTAATAAACAAAGTTCTAACCTGAAGAGAGGACAGTTTAGTATTAGCTGTTTTGAGCTGCAGTTAATAATTGAATATTTGTATAGAAAACATTTTAAGTACCTAATATGTGCCTGAGGATATTTTTAAAATTTCATCTGAGTTAAAATATTTGATATTAGACCACCCCTAGGAGTAGGTGCTATCACTATTTTAACTTTATAAATAGAAAGCAAATTCAAAGAGGTTAAGTAATCTACTTGCAACCTCACAGCAGGTACTTTGCCATAAAAAATTCAAACCAAAACACTCTCCTATATTACTGAAATTGACTATTTCATTGAAACGTTTATAAAATTGTGTTATTACAGCCAGTTCACTCTCTCTTTCATCTTCCCTCCCTCCCTCCTTCCCTCCCTCCCCCTCTCCCTCTCTTTGTTTTGCTGTCGCTCTGTTCACACACACAGTTATTTAAAAAAAGATCTTGGCGCCATCTAGTGGCATCACTAATCTCAGTTTCCAAAGGAACACAGACATTCAATATTAGTATATGGTAGGTATGGCATAATAAGCAAAGCAACCAATAATGGTATAATAAGCAAAGTAACTAAGAATGTTAAACAAATATTAAATTAAAAATATTATAAACAACTGAGTAGTTTTTGACTGGAACTTTATCCTTTACACATAATCAGTAAGCTTGTCCATTTGTTTATTTTTAATCTGTTGTGCATATTTACATATCACATTGAGTATATAGTCTACACATTTCCTATACTCAGCATGATGCTAGAACTAGATGATGAATTTTGATAAATATGTGAAAAAGTCCATGACCTAAAAGATTTTGAGGGGAAATGAACACATTTCTATGATGATTAAGCACACAGTGTAGTGCGTAATCTATCACAAAGCTGATAAAGAAGCAGTCGCAATGAGCCAACTTCATTCAGCACTGAAGAGCCTCATTCTGACGGTTAAGAATATATTAGTTCACACGATTTAATTAAGTATGCATGTCCAATGTTTTCCATTTCACTGATATTTAGGTGGAGTAAAAGAATGAGCATACCACATCCAAGCAGGAATTATATTAAAATCATCTAAGTTGAAAAAAATCTCCCTTCCACTTAGAAGCCTCATATGGTCCCATTCCCAAACCTGTTAAAGATTACTTGAATGATAGAGTGTATAAGTTTCCTAAAATATGTCAGTGTAGAACAATACATAAAAATAGTATATTAAGTACTAAATATCAAGAAACCAGGGGTTAATTATGTGGCACATGATATGGCACCTAAAAATAGTAAAGGATATATATAAAGGAGATGAACAAGTTAGAGATTTTTTTAAATATTCAGTTTTAAATGCAAAGGTGACTTTAAAAATTTTAATCTCCAAGCAAGGTATAATTTATGTAAGAAAATACATAAATTTTTGTACAGCTTGATAAGTTTTCACACATGTATACACCCAAATAACCAAGAGTACAATGACAATATAGTGCATTTCTGATAACCCCAAACTTTATTTCTTGCATTCTCCTATTGACCTACCATCTTCCTGCTCAAGTCAATTATTGGCCTGCTTTCTTCTTATCCTTACAGATTAGCTTTGTCATTTCTAGAATTTTATTAAATGGAACCACACCATATGTGCTCTTCTGTGTCTGTATTCATTTTGTCAGCATGATGATTTTAAGATTCATGAACATTATTGTGAATTATAATTAGACAATTTCTTTTTCATCACTAATTTTCCACCATATGGATATACTGATATTTGCTCAGTCATTCACCTATTGATGGACACTTGGGTCAATATCATGACTAAAGCTGCTATGAAAATACATGTTCTGTAAGTCATAAATTTCCATTTTTTAAAATTACTTAGAGAGCACTTGATGGATATTTTTTAAGTACAAGATATACTCACTGGAAAATACAATGAATTTTCTAAAGTAGTTCTAATATTCTACTTTCTCACTACTAATACTATCATAGTTACCAATGAGCTTATTATTGATTTGTAAATCTTCCTGTTTAAGATCTTTCCTCCATATTTTCATCACATATTTTATCTTCTAATTATTAAATTTCAATGTATTTTTGTAGGTTCTGGGCACAAGACTTTTGTTGAACTTAAGGAAATGACAACCTGGGACATTGCTAGAGGACTGAAAGTTTTACTTTAATAAAGTCAAGTTCTTCATTTATATACCATTTAAGACTGATGTGCTTATACAAAACTGCAAGGATTTGTCATGCTTGGTTTGTGTTTGTTTGGTTTCCTGTAGATTTAATTGCATATCTGTAGGGTAAATGAGCTATCAGGCCTTCTGCCATTAGCCTCTAGAATCAGCACCTGTGGTGTTGCGTCCTCGTGATTGTATGGCCCAGTGAATGTGCATATGTGTGAGTTCACCTGTGCCCAGGAGGAGATAAAGCAGCAGTGATAACCTCAGGAGAGGAGAGCACAAGGGAGAACACACAAGCAGAGAGCACAGAGGGATCTCACCAGAGATAGCCCAGAGAAAGAGCCCAAAGATGCCTATGGATTTAAGGGCTCACCTGCCTCTCTGTCCCCTGGTTCTCTGCCCATGCCTGCCTCCTTCCTGGCCAGTCTTCCAGTTGGTCTGTCTGTCTACCTGGTTCCCTGAGAGTATTAAAGTCTGTAAAACCCATCAAGGACTGCGACATTCTTCTTTAACTGGTAGAACCAAAAAAAGAGCTGGGTACAGTGGCACGTGCTTGTAAACGACAGCTTATGGAGTCACGGCTGGGACTGGGGATTGTGGTTCGAATCCCACCTGGAGCAACACAGGAGACCAAGTGCCAAAAAATAGCTGGGCATGGTGGTACGTGCCTGTTACCCAAGTTACCCCTGTTACCCTGTTACTGGGAAGCTGAGGCTGGGGGATTGCTTGAGTCCACGTTACCAAGAGCAACGTGAGCCTGCGGTTTCATGGGCAAAAATAGCAAGACTTAGTCTCTAAATAAATAAATAAATAAAATTAAAAAATAAAAAAAGAAACTACCCAGATTTAATAAGCTTGCACTACAATTAGCGTCATAAGGATGGTTGCACTACAGTCTCTCTAGCACATCTTTGCCCTGTTGTCATTCTTGGGGCATGGATCTTCTGCTTTTCACTATTAAGTATCATTAATAGGATATAGTACATTTTATTAAAAAGTAGTTATTAGAAACTTTGACAGATTCCCTATGAATCTTATTTTTTAAGCCTTTTTTTAAAAAAATCTTAAATGGAAGAGTTCCTTAATAAAAGGAACATGTTGCACCCTAGACTTGTTTTAAACCATTGGAAGTTATCTAAGGAGATAATTATAAGGGCACAAGATTTCTCTCACCTGAAATACCACATTTGAAATTTTTAGATATGAAAGTCAAAAAAGTTAATATGTATTAAATTCGTGTGTCTTGATGCATATTGAGGAAGGTCATGCCAAGAAACCATACTTACTTGATGAATTAATGCAACGAGGTTCACAATTCCTTTGTCACCCAACGCTGCCTTGGTTGCTGAATTCCATCAGAGCAAGGATCTTCAAAGACCACACAGTTCTGTACTATAAAACCTAAAGTAATGTCCCTCTTCTTTCCAGTTGGTTCTTTGAGTCATTTCAGACGCCTCACACAAGAGCAAACAAACATGCACCAGGATTATCCACCTCACAACTTTACAAAAGACATACCTTTTTGGATGATGGGTTCCGATGGTTTCTTCAGGAAAACAGAAACTTGGGTCATTTCGGACACAGAGCATTCCCTCCTGAGGACAGGAGAGCTTTCCTCAGCATCAGACACCTGCCAGGACCCCTGCAGAGTTCTAGGTCTCGCGAGGCAGCCAAGTAGGGAGATCCCGCAAACTCCTGCGAGATTTCTTGAAGTTCCGCGAACTGACTTTCTCCTGCAGAGAGGGTCTCACCCGGCTTCTCAGACCGTTTTCCATCATCCCCTGAGCTAACTCTGCAGCTTAGCTCATCCCCATCCATCCTGTTCCTATCCCACTAGCCATCAAAAATATTAAATCTCTTTCTGAGGTAGACTTTTTGGTGTTTCCTTTTTAAGACTCAGCTCACTTGACTGTAGAGACTGGCAAGGTTTTGACCTTAGGCGAGGTCACGACTGAAGATTCAGGGAAGTGTGTGCTCAGTTCCAAAGATGATACACTGGCCCCATTATCTCTTTTTGGGGAAATCAGTCTTTTCCTATGAAGGTTTTCAATTAACTGGATAATGCCTTCCCACCTTATCAAGAATATTCTCCTTTACTCAAAGTCTGCTGATGGAGATGTTAATCTCACCTAAAGAAAAATGCCTTAACAGAAACATTTAGAATGCTTGTTCAACTCTCTAAGTGCTGGAGTCTTATCAAATTGACACATAAAGTTAACCATCACCCATGGCTTCTCCATCACCTGCCCAAACGTAGCTTGTCCTTTATTAACTAAGCATATTATTTTTCCTAATGCTATAAAATCTTATTTGAGCTCTTATGTGAGTTCTTCTAACTCTTTTGCAATATATCCAGATAGGAAAGTGTGAAAAAATGACATTTTACTTACATTGTCTCTTTTTATGGAATGTGAATCTCCTTAAAGCTGTAACTGATGCATTTTTCCAAAACCTACCACTATGTCTGGGAAACAGTATGAATACCTGTTCAATAACGCTGTCTTTCAATCAGAAAATATGTCTTGAGCTTCAGTGTGCTTGAGAATATAAGCTTCACAAAATTCTGTGTTCATAGGGCTCTGATTCGTTGCTATAGCCCCCTTAGTTAAAACAGTGCTTGATGAGGGTGCTGGTAAGAGCCCTGAACAAACCATTTTGGTAAATAATTTAGAAGCAGTAGTCAACAATGAGGAAATTAAATAGAATATAAACCCCATGTAAACAGAGCATTAATGCTTCTTAAATATACTCCAAGTAAAAGCCATAACTCTAAACATTTATTAATTGCTCATAAAGTGGATTACATTGACTAGCAAAAATTCAGTATAGTCTCTGTGTGATCACTTACCACCTTGTGAATGAATACTCTTATTTGCTAAAAAAAAAAAAAAAAGAGAAAAAATTCATCGTATGGGAAAGGTGTTACAGGATTGAACTAAAATCAAAAGTATGACTTTTGTTTCATTCTATCATTTCATATAATACAGATAGATATTTGTGAATAAAAACCAGGCTTGTTTTTATGTGAAATAACATGAAAAAGGAGTTTTTACAAAAATACTTTCTGCAGTTATTCCATTTCTTTTGCAAATATGGCAACTGAAATTGCAAACATTTACCATTTCGTTTTTAGGATCTGACTTGTGACCTGAGGGAGAGACTTTCAGATCACTTCAAAGATGTTATGGTTGGCCTCATGTTCCCACCCCCATCCTATGATGCTCATGAACTCTGGCATGCCATGAAGGTAATGTTTTGATGGGAATGTAAATCCATAATAAATACAGCTTGATATTTCAGTAGAGGGGAAACTTCCTTGTGATGTTGCTATGTGCTCAGAGAGAGAGAGAGAGAGGAAAAAGTGCCCAAACAAAAATGGAAATGCTGTAGCCAGGGGTAGTGATCTTGTTAGGAAGAGGGGATTCCAGAACCCAAGTTCTCAGATCAGTCTGTCCTTTTGTTGGGGAACTGAGACTTGCTACCAAAAAGAGCAAATACGCTTCTGGAGCTATTAAGGTTTGTGTGGCCCCTATATATATATATATATATATTCATATGTGTGTGTATGTATATATGTATATATGGGAAATGTTCTAAGTCATATGGACCTCTCTCAATTATTTATAAAAATTGTGCTCATTAAGTCAGAGAAACAAAATATAGATGGTGCCATTGTCTTTGTGACCTTCAATTAGTCCTTTATAAAACTACTGCACAAATAGATCAACATTTTGTTTCTGAAAGAACTGAATAATCCTTTGTTGAAAGGAGGCCATTTCCATGAAATAAACTGACTACATATTTGTTACAGATTTTGTTGGCTAGGGACAGGGACAAAGGGCCTTTTACTTCTTTCCAAATGCTGATATTAAACACCTGCAGAACTGTTGAAACCATTCCAACATGATGCCTGCCAGTGAACGGATTACCACAATCTGTGAACAGTGTGTGATGGCAAAGAGAAAAAAGAGGGCAGAGGAGTGGGGAAGGGAATAAGGGGATATTTGGCCATATTTGCTGAACTAAAGAGGCACTATGTAAAATTCATGTGTATTTCAACTTAATTGGAATTAGTGAATACTGCATATATCAATTCTATCTCTTGCAAAATTATGTGTCTAAAACTACAAGATTTATATCATATGTTTCTTTTAGATGAAACTCACATTTTATCAATATCTCATAGAATGGTGAGGATTTCTGGAACTTTTCTGGTGCATTATCTATAAAATCACTATCAGAGATGATCATAAAAGTGCTTACTGTACATGTTAAAGAAACTGGTACAGAATTACACATCTATGAAAAGGCAAAGAGAGGTTTTAAACGTCCCTAGATAATTAAGAGAGATATTTTAATTTCATCTTGCCAAAGATATTCCTCCAGCAAAATGGAAGTTACCAGTGTTATGAGCAAACATAAATGTGTTTTTCTATATTACTAGAAATACCAATGCTGTTCCAAATAAGGGAGAAAGGTTTCATATAACATTATTTCCTTTGGGTAAAAAACTACTCATGGCACAACCAGAACTGAAACTGGACCTATTGTTACCCCAAACACACCTCTTTCTCTTCTGCCATCTCTCAGAACACTGTATACCTTTATTATAAAATAGATTCGATGCTACTCCCAAAACTGACAACTTTATATTTTTCTCTTCTGTTTCTAGGGAGCAGGCACTGACGAGAATTGTCTTATTGATATATTAGCTTCAAGAACAAATGGAGAAATCTTCCTAACTCAAGAAGCCTACAGTTTGCGTAAGGAATATACATATGTACATGTATTTTATACATACATAAACCTATTTTTCAAATATTACACAGAATATTCCAGTTCATGTGTCTTAAAGAACTTTTTAAGACACTGCTGTTTGAAATATGATTCACTCAAGACAACTTGTGAAGTAAAATTGATGACTAGGCTGTTAATGAAACAATTCTATTAACAATCAAGTTAAACAAATTTTCCAGGAATATAATTACAAGTTACGATGAGGTCAGTATTTTTGTTAAGATAGCAAATGTCCAGTACATCAGTTCAGAGGGTATTTTTAATGTTATCCAGGAAAAACAGGTCCATAGACAAACAAAAGCTGAATGTACTGCTAGATTATCTAATTCTTTTTATGTGAACTTCTTCACTTTACATATTTTCATATCACTGTACTTTACCACAAAATCAGATTTCTGTATATTTTAAAACTAGAAAGCTTAGCATTTCATTTCCAAAAGGGTTTCCTTTCTTAAGTTCTATTGCATTGTGTTTTATGTGACAATGCATTTCAAAAAAAAATTTTTTGCAGATGGTAAACTCTATTGCATTTGAACAAAAAGAGTTTCTCAGGGGAATAAAGTAAGAATCCTCACATAAATATTGAAATGAGGCAAAACCTTTGGGAAAAGAACTGGGCTGGGTAGCAGTCTGTATAATTAGAATGCATAATTCTGAATTTTGGGAATTAGAGAATGTGAAATGACACTCGACTTTTTTCCCAATTTCTGAGTTAAGATAATATATATTTTTTAAGAAAACAGGCTTGTACTATGGTACTGTTTCTCTGGTGACTGCGTGCTGGCTTAATCTAACTAGAATATAGCAAAAAAAAAAAAAAAAAAAAAAAAAAAAT
>PVHY01019340.1:0-27620 GCA_004024945.1 Uropsilus gracilis
AAAGAAAAAGGCAGAAACCAAATGGTTTCACTAATGTAAAGGATATAGGGGGAAAAAAAATAAATAAAAAATAAAAGCCTTGAGGAAAGTCAAAACAAGCTAAACACCAAAATGAAATGCACAACTATGAACAGGAGGGAAAGGGGGGGAAGGGAGGGGAGGGAGGGGGGGGCAAACCCTTGAGATTACAAAGTTGTGAAATTTATATATAAATAAAAAAAATTAATTAAAAAAATAAAAAATAAATTCCTAATAAATGCTATTAGAAAAAAAATAAAATTATTATAGCTATAGTTTTTAATATTATTGTATTGGTATTAGAAGTGATTTATATAGTACCATTAAAGCATAAGCATATTCTGAATTTGACTATATATTTATTTTACTGGTTAGTTTTAATTTTTTCATTTTGTTACCGAGTATCTTTTTGTTTTAATTTGAAGGGTGCCTTTTAGCATTTATTGTGAGGCTCAATGGACTATGGTAGAGGAAAATTGGTGCCTTGGTGGTAGGTATGGTGTGGTGTCATGTATCTGAGGAGGTGTGATCCTATGACTCTGAATTATATAGTGTTGTAAACCAGTGGTAACCAAATAAAAAAAATCTCTAATTATGAACTTCTTGTAGGTAGAAATTAAACATTTTTTCCCTGATGTTGACCTTATACCATGCTGCTGACCTTGCTAAAATAATTTATTCTAGGAGCTATTTTTGTGGATGCTTTGGGAATTTCTAAGTTAGAAAATCATGACATTGGTGAATAGGGGCAATTTCCTATCTTCTATTTCAATCTGTTTGTATTTTATTTCCTTTTATTGACTACTTGAGGTAATTAGGAACTCCAGCATGCTGTTGAATAGGAAAGGTGAGGGAGACATCCTTAGACAAAGACAGTCAAGATTTACTATCATGTATGAAACTATCCGTAGGAATTTTTTTTAATTTATATGCCTTTTATCAAATTGTGGAAATTCTTTTATTTCTATTTGAAAATTTTTATTATAAATCATCATTGAGATTTAACAAAAATTCTTGTATCTGATGATATGGTAAATCACATTAAGATCCATTGACTTTACTTAATGAAACTATATAAGTGAATGATAATGAAATGACAATAATTACTTCATTATTGTGCTTGCCATAGGCTCAGTACTCTGTAGTATGCAAAGGCTGACTTCTTATGTAAACTGAATCACTTCTGCTTTCATTGAAAGTGAATCTTCAAGGTTACTAACTGAAGAGAAGTCTTTGGGAAGGAAATAAGGAATCATCATAACTTTATTAAATAGAACATGTCATAGTGAAATTATGATACTAGATAATAGATATGAAATTAGATATTAAAGATAAAGCAATATAGAAAACAGGAAAAGGTGAGTTTCCTGATTGAACATATATAGATTTGGGCAAGTCATAGAGCAAATAGAATTTCCTAGCCTTTTTCTACTTACCTTGTCCATATATTTCATCTCTTTTGTCTGACCATTTTGGAATTATGTCCTTTTATAGACTGGTGATCTACTTCCATAACAGAGTACAGAAAGAAGAAAAAATGATTGTAATGAATACAATGAAGAAGCTGATAAATGCTAGACAGGATATTGATAGGGTGTGCCTACCCCCCTGGGTGCCCTTGTCTCTTGCTTTAGAATTGTTAATGTTACTAAGAGCTGGCTAGGATTTGAATTAACATACAGGCCTGACAGGGCTTGCTACTTCAGGAGTTCTCTTGGCAGGAAATATGGTATATAAAGAGGTTTTGAAACAAAGAAAGGGAGATTAGATGGGGATTAGGAAATCACCTTGTTAGAAATAAATTAGTCTGCACTCTGAGAGACTTGCTTTGACTAGGGATTTTTGGTTGAGAAGGTTGGGGATGGTGGAAAGAACCCATGGAAGTCTAAAAGGGTAAATTGAGGCAGACTGGTCTAAAGTTTAAACTGTGTTTCTAAGTTTTTCTTTTTAGGTCTGAAAGAGGGGAAGTGAGCTGAGAGAAGCTGGTAGCTGATTTTTGCATACCGATAGTAGGTGAACAGTAAAAATGCTAATGAACTGTTTGTAGCCTGCTTCCTAGGGACAAGCAGGCATTGGTGTGTTCAAGTTTAAGGCAAAAAGTCTTTTTCTTCCCCTCCCCCCCCAGATTTCAATATGAGGTAATCAGGAGTGGTGCTTTATGATGTCTTCAGCCACCCAGGGCTACCATTGGCTGGAGCAGGGCCTTGATGACAAAACAAAGGGAGGGTGGGGCTCCTCACTGTATGTATAGGAGATCAGTTACTCTAAGGCAGGCAGTCTCCTTGGGTACTTCAACAGGCTCACATCATGAAGCCAAAGGAATTTTTACAGATCTGAACCAACCAACCAACCAACCAACCAACCTCAAGAAAGAACCAATGAATCCCAGGGGACAGAGGGAATCAACTCAAAGGATGAATCAGTCAACCACAAACTCGGAACAATGGACTGCAAGTGGAGAACAACCACCTGTAAATGCTCAAGAAAGGAGGGATAGGGCAACCAACTCAGTGCAGGTTCAGAGGCAGTGCCAAGGTGCTAGGGTCCATCGACACAGGAAAACACAGGAGAAGAATATGCGTAATGTTTGTGTATTACCAACAGTTTATGAAGAGAGTGAATCAAAATAGGATCATCATGTAGAGCAAAACTTAGAGATCTAGAGAACTCCAGTTGATCCAAGTAATGCATTGTAAGTGGATTGATCTAGAGAACTGTAGTTAATCTGCTGTATTTACAGAAGAGACTGGAAAAACCAACAGGGTTTGCAGGTTTGATTACTACAAAATGAATAAGTTATAGGGGATAAAATGCAGAAGTGCACCTATTTTCTCCTGAACCTGTGTTTACATATTCAATCAATAGAAATATTTTGAGCATCTTTCTATGTACCAAGCACTGCGAGAGATTGGATCAAGAACAATCTGGATATAGACAGATAAGTCCCTTACCCTTATGGATCATATAATCTAGTGGGAAGAACAATCAAGATATCAAATGTCAGAAATACAGCCATCGTAAGGAGGAAACGACATAGCTTAGTTATGGTAGGCAAAGAAGTTCTCCCACATGGAGAGGAAGAAATCAAGGGTGACACCTAGTTTGCAGAACAGGCTGGTGAGTAGTTCCATTCAAGAGAGGGAACAAACTAGAAGTGGACTATGTAGGGGATGGGGTTTGGGCTTGTTACATTCCACTGTGTTTTAGACACGTTGAACTTAAGACTTATGAGATAAATTGTAGGCTGTTGATTGTACAGATTTGGTTTAAAAATGTTAATAGCATTGACTAAAATTTTGCTGGGAAAGAGGAGAAAAGAGGGTATAAATTGAAAAGATACTTAGAAGGTAAAATCAACACAATGTAGAAATGGATTAAATATTGGCATGAGAGGGAGGGAGATGTCAAGGGTGACTCAAGTTTATGACTTCTGCAACTAATGAAGAACCAAGATGAGCTATACCTTCTTGGACTAAAAAGATTGTCTGCCTGCCTGCAGTTTCCTTTAAGCTGTAAGCTCCAAGAAAGCTGAGTGGAAGAAGGGGGTGCATGAGGGAGAAGTGCCTCAAAAATATGCATATGTGATAGAAATGTGTGTGCACTTTTGCTGTTTTTCAGCATTAATTAGGCCCAAGAAGGATTCTCAATTACTCATTACTTGTTCCCCCACCCCGTTGGTTGAATAAGTAATCATTTCTCAGGCAAGCATTTAAAAACTGAAAGTCATCACTTTGCTAGGAGGTGTTTGTATATATCCTTTCAGCACAGATACATATACTTCAGGGGCAATTATGTGATCTGAATTCATTTTAGTGGGTAATATTTTTCTTTGCTTTTCTAGGCCTGTGGCTCTGCTTTATCAAAAGCAAAGGGAAGATAAGTCTTGAAGCCTTGGAAGTGACTTTGACTAAAAACCTGTTACAGCTTTTGCTTTCTTTGCCAGTCTACCATAAGTCTTGAGTTATCCTCATTAATTTTGCATCACTGGCAATTATATAATGATTCTTCCTTCATAATGAAAATCCACTTGGGTTTGCCTTGTAGACCATGGAGACAATTAAAGCGGATTAATCAAAGATCCACATGATGAACAGTTTTTGACATACCTGCAAATCTACTGTAGGTGTCAGGTGATGGCTGCTGGCAGATATTCTGTCTCCAGGACTGTTACCTTTTGAATATTGATGAAGCAGGTCAAAAATGAAGGAACATCTTAAACAAGTTAGCATATTTAAGTGGAACCATTTTTATGGAATTGTGTAATCCGTTTAAGCCCTCATGTCTCCAATAAATTACAACTTGACTGATATCCTTCTGTGTCCTTTTTCAAATGTGTCTGCCAAGATCCTTCAATATGTAACTTTTCAACAAGTTGTATCTGGAATGTGAGGGGTGGGGGGAGTGTGGCCATTTTCAAAGGCTTGTTTGAATAGTGGCAGATGGAGCAGCTGAGCAAGGTGACATTGCTTTTGTCTCGGTGCAGACGGTTCCTTTGCTTGGCAGCAGTCCATACCTGCAAAGAGCTATTTCCAGAACTTATAAGTTCGTTTTTTAAGGTAGCAATTCTGTTTTAACGGAGGCCAGAGAAGTGAGCACTACCTTGCCTTGCGAGACCTGAATACCGCAGGGTTTGCTTAGATCTCCGATGTCATTGACGTTTTGAGATGTTCACCTGGTGTTGAGTTCTGGTGAATTCCTGAAAATATGCCAGACAACTGGCATAGGTAACCAGAATGTATGATTTCAGGGCAGGGGCTGGGTGTCTTTGCTTAGGACCATTTTACTTTGATGTCAGACCAAATTATTACAGTTTCATCTTTTACATAGAAAGAACTGAGTACAGAGTGCCAGAGAGCCTCACTTTGTTTAACATCCATCTCATCCCTGCAGTCCATCCTGTCTCGTTCCATTCCCAAGTTTCACATTGGTCCTCATCCCATCCATGATGTCTACATCTAAAATTGTCCTTGTCAAAGTACCCTATGTTATCTTGCTTCTAGCTGTGGCTTATTTGTATTGACAATCTTTTTGGGAATATGTACTGTCAGACTCTATCCCCATTTCTTCTCCTTCACCATCTGTGCTTGTCTGGTCCAGAGGGGATTGTCCTTTTCCAAAGCCTGGGGCCAGGAAAGCACTTAAAATGCCTCTATTGATAAAGTAAAAGGATAAGTTCACATTTACAATTCAAATAATATAAAAGAGTACATGGAGGAAAAGAAAAATTACCCATAATGCTACCACCCAGAGACAATCACTGTTAACACCTGGTGAACATTCTTCAGTCTAATATTAGATATAATGATGAATGTGACTCTCTACACTTGAGGTTATGCAAACAGGCCATTTTATAACCTATCTTTACCTAAAACATATTGAGAATATATTTCCACGTCAGTATATAGAGAATGATGCAATCATTTTTAATGGTGGTGTAGTGGTGCATGTATGTATTAACATTTATTTAATTGAGTTGACAATTTGAACAGGGGACATATTTGAAGTAGACAATGCATGTCTTTACTATCTTAGTGTTCTGTTATCTGTTTCCCTCCCCCTTTCATGCTCTTCTTCATTCCGCAGTGCCGAAGTCCCTCTGAGCTAATAATAAAAGCTTACGTGCTTACTTCACAGAAACTGTCTGGATGGTATCAGAGATACCTTGTAGCCTGAAAAAGTAACAAGACACAAATGCAGGAATTCCTAATGATGACCTTCTGATGGGCAAGACATTGTCAGCATTCACTTCTCTGTTTTCCTTTCATTATCCTTCCAGAAAGACTGACGCGTATTTTTTAATAATCACTTCCTGTTTCTTCCAGTTTCCCAGTCTAAAACTGTATTCTCAAAGGTTACTAGTGGTTTTCTGATCACAAGATCCAAAGCTGTCTTTTATTCCTTCCCTCTCTGCCATGTCACAAGGATTAGCCTCTCCTTAGAACTCTTACCTTGTAGATTTGTCCTCCTACATTTCTGATTGTGCATCCTCTGTTCCTTTTCATGACTTTTCTCTATTTTCTTACCACAGGGAGCCTGGAGAAACAGTCTTTAGCCTTTGATTCTTTTATCTTGACTCTCCTTTTTTGTTTTTCCCTTAAGCCATGCTCTCTTCAAACTTCTGTGTCTGTCAAAGGTGACACAATTCTTTAAATCACTCAGACCTAGGAGTTTGAAGTTATCTTTGACTGCTTTCCCCTCCTCGTCCAGTCAATCCTCATATCCCATCAGTTATTTCTTCTCAGGCAGTTTCACACACTGTAAATTGGTACAGCATCTTTGCAACGCATTTAGGCACTATCCCTTAAAATCTCAAATTTACCTAAGGTGAAGGTAGCAATTTCTCATGTAAATGTGATTTTAATTTTATATACACTTCTAAACATAGACATATGCATGTGTATGTTGTGATGCTTTGTTTTCTAAAAAGAGATAAAAACTTGGTCTCCATTTTTGTCCAATCCTTGTTTCTAGCAGTTTCAAAAACCCTTGGAATTTCCTAATGAAGGAGAGAAATGCTCACAGGGGAATAGGGACTTAGGTCAGACATAGCCAGACCCTTCCCCAGTATGTACATGAGATCATAGTGACATGTATGATTAAATTCTTGCCTTGGAGTAGAGCTCCCAAGGTCCTTGCTCAAGTGTTTGTTAAACTCAAGACATGAGTGGAGAAACCAGTAGATAATACTGTATGACATCTTTGCCTGCTTGCACATAAAAACCCCTCATCCCTGAAGGTCTCCACTGTTCTCTCCCCCAATGCTGTGCCAGAGAGGGACTGTCCCAGGTAGTTATCGAACTCATTGTTAATTAGACCTGAAACTCAGGCCTGTGTCTAGCGGGTACCTTACAACACTAAATGGTGAGTATTAAGGGTATGTCTTTTGTTACATTAATCAAGTGACTTTCATAATGTCCCTAAGTCACCTAAAGATGCCAGCTGGTAGCTAGGGAAATTGACTCTGTGATTGGAGATTTGCAACTCTCGGTTTTACCTGTGACCTCCAAGGACGAGAGGGGCTGAAGGTTGAATCGTGTTCCATGATCAATGATTTAGGTAAGGAAATACCCATAATCCCCCTAAAGGATGGATTTGGAGGGCTCCCAAGTTGGTGAGTATGGGGAAGTGCTGACTGGTGTCCTACATGGAGAAGGCGCTGAAGCAACTTACCCATTCCCCATGTCTTGTCTTATACACCTCTTTCAGATGACTATTCCTGAATTTCAGCCCTTCATCAAATACCAGTGATCTTACTCTGTGCTGAGCCTCTCGGCTCATGTGACGGGCGAGGGAAGCCTTGCCTCTAGTGGCCGCAGGGGCTACTAGGCCCAGGGTCACACTTGCCTCTGCTGGGTGGGCCAAATCCTTTGTGTCCGGGATTTCAGCCCATCTGGCCTTGGGTCCAAGGTGAATGGGCTGTGGCTGGGCAGGCACGCACAACAAACCAAACCTTCCAGCTCATGTGAGAGGCAGGGGAGACCTGCTGGGGTGCGGGTGGGGGGGGTGCAATGGTGTGGCATTTAATCCCCACTCTGGACTACTCCCACTCCAATCAGTCCTCATCAGGAACCAGAACTTGGTAAGTAATCCAACAGAAGAGAGAGATGAGAGCAATTCGAGTAAGAGCCCTGGGGACACATATCCCTTGGGTAGGACCCAGAAAGACTGTGGAGCAGGCTAAGGAACACGGGACTGTGAGACCAACCATGGAGATGAGAATTAGGATTGCTCCAACACCATCATTCTCAGCGAGGCAAAGGAGCCAGAATTGTAGCCTGGTGAGGCCTCCATCAAAAGCACAGCACATACCCCACTGGACAGAGGGAGGAGGGCCACAGAAATAAGGTAGTAGTCTGACAGGTAAGCAGCTGTCCATGAACAAGGAAAACAACCAGACCAACCTTCAATAGACGTATCTCCCTTCCAGGGAATTTTCTCAAAACGAGAGTATGGAAGGGACATACAGAACAGAGGAGCTGGTACTATGGGTCTCCAAACGAGCTTCGGTGGGCTGCCCGAGGCACGCTAAGACTAGAGATATGAAAAATGTGGTCTACTGTGCCCCTGGAACACTGAACCCCACCTAGGAAAAGGGCATTGCTCTGGGGTGAGGGGGTGGGAGGAGGGGGAAGACTTAAGGGCTAAATGGACCAGCAAATAGGAAAAAGAAAGGAGAGGGAGTGATGGGAGGGTGGGGGTGGGGGCAGGCATCCCTGAGGGGACCAATAATCATGTGGGGAGGAATGACTGTGCATGATACTAAAAGTAAGCAATTAAAAAATAAATAATGCAAAAATTAAAAAAAAGTTGAAAGATGCAATTTATAAAAACAAACAAGCCAAAAACAAAAACAAATCACACACACACACACACAGTGATCTAGTAAGTAAAATGTTTCCTTGGGTTCTGTGAGGCCCTAGCAAACTGAACCCAAGTGGAGAGAAGTCATAAGAACCTGCGATATCTAACCACTCTGGGAAGTAGGCAACAACCTGGATTTGCAAGTGGCTTCTGAAGTCCAAGGAGGAGGAGATCATTGGAATGTCCAATTTTTGCCAGTGGTTCAGATGCATAGGTGAGGCCCTGCACTTTGAATTTTGTCTGAAGTGGGGATGATAACATGTTGGGTTCAGTGAGTGGAGTTTTTGGGTGATCTGAGTAATATTTCAGCAGATCCCTTTCAGTAATACATGCTGAGTTTGTCAAGAGACAAAGGCATCTGGTTATATGCCAAAAGGTTAGGTTTATTAGAAAGGGAGAAGAAGGCGCTCACACAGACATAGGCAGACAGAGCTGACTTCTGCTAGTGCAGAAATTGTACTGATAATGGTGTTCTTCAGAGGAGAGACTCATTGCTTTGTGAATTGTTGGATGAATTACTTTGGATCCAACAAAATTGTTGGATCAATTGTTGGATGAATTACTTCTAGTGTAACAGTGTGATGTCCACAGAAAGGGGAGATTCCAGGTTCCTTGCCTTACCCAAAGTAGGGAAGGAAAAAGGACAGAGACAAGGAAGAAGGCTTGGAAGAAGCACATGGAGCACAGTCATGTGAAGGAGCTGCTCTTCCTTCTCGGCTAGGACTGGCACCAGGGACTTGAGGATGTGGAAGTGATATTGGCTGCAAATAGGGCAGAAGCCTCCAACCAACATGCCAAAGGAAAAAAAAGTGGCACTTTTAAAATGTGGCTTCTTCTGCCCAGATTCTTCCAGGTTTCTCCTACCCATGTGTGACAGTTGCCAGAGTCACAGTGCAATTTAAACAACAGGGTTTTATTAACAAGAGAACTAAGAAGGGAAACAAAAAGTCAAACAAAGTCCTTAATGCCACAAGTGGCCTGGCCAGTTTTCTTTCCCCAGTCACCATTTTTAGTCCCACAGGTCCAAAATACACATGTCCAAGACAGTGCTTTTTTTCTCCTCCAAACCTGAGGCAGGCACTCTGCAAAATCCAGTCTTTATTTTCCATTTTCTCTTTGCTCCTCTCTTCAGCATTCTTAGCTGCTCAGCTTCTCCAAGGTTCTTTCAATTTTTCCAACTAGTACTGATACAAAATCAGCTTTCCAAATCCCTGGCTTTCTCTAGGTACCAGCTTTCCACACCACCTTACTCTGGCACCACACACCTACTTTACCAGGCCCACCTTTGGTGGCATCTGGCCACATTCACTGGGCTTGCTTTCAGTAACCCCCAGTCACCCCTGGCCTGCCATTCTGGCATCCACTCCACACTGGTTACTCCTCTGCCATGACTCCTTGCCACCACCAGCTCACTCTTCCCACCATGACTCCTTGCCATCACCAGTTCACTCTTCCAGGGGGGTTCCACTCACCTGGCCACTCAGACTCATTTTTACCAGCCTGCCATTCTCGAGTCTCCCACACCTCTCTCCTTGGGTCACTTCTGGCCTCCTTTTTGTGCATCCTTTTTGCACTTCTCGTTTCGGTTTCTTCTCATGGGTCCTCTCTCAGATCCTGCCCACCAGGACAGTAGGGTGCCCAATACAATTTTCAACTATATCACTACCAGAGACCTGGGCTACTCATCCAGCTGAGTCACCCATATCAGGAGACTCTTCAGAGAGACAGATACGGGTGAGAGACCACAGGGGTAGGTTGATAATGGCAGCTATTATCTTGATTTGTATTTTGCCTTTGCTCCTTCCACTCCACACTTGCCTGACCATCTTTTTCACCTTTCCACTGGTTCCCCATCAGATGGTGCCTGATGAGACTTGTGGCCAGCTTCCAGGCCTCTTTGGGCCAACACTGTTTCGCTGGGCATTTGCCCACCAGGGTATATTTAACTTTGACTGTTTCATTTGGAAATTATTTTAACTATTTTCTCTTTTGCACACTGATTATATTCAAGTTCTTTTCTGTTTAAGGTATTATGCACTGATCATATATATTTATGTGCCAGATGGCAGAACCCATTTAGAGCATGTAGGTTTGGGGGTTCTGGGGGGCCCTACATTATGCCCACTAACTCTAGGTTATGGCTAGGCTGATTTGTAAGGACTGGGTGATTTTCTATGATGGTCCTCAATCCCTATATCTGTTCTGCACATCCAGATGCTTTCTATAGCCACCTGCTTTTTCTACAGCTGTTGGTACCTAAGGCCTTTTCATTTCTATAGCTGGATTAATGGCTGAGTTAATCATTTCTAGCCCACCTCCACTTTCTGGTTTGGTGACATCTCAATCCTGGAGGTGGAAGTCAAGTAGTTCTGAACTCTTAACCTGTGGAATCTGATACTATATCTGGGTTGATACTGTAAGAATTGAGTTTAATTGTAGGACAACCAGCTGGTGTCAAGAGAATTGATTGCATACATAGGGAAGCAATCCCAAAGCCTGATGTGCACACACAGCATTGGGTTCAGGACCCCAAAAGGTATGATGAAAAAGAGAAAACAAAGATTGGCAATGTCTATTAATTGTTCAAAATACTAGTCATAAGAACAGAGATGTAATGGAGGGCTGAGATCTTTGGCTTTTCTAAATTTACACATTTATAAATTATTTGAAAGGTTTGCAGATATACATATATTTTTATAGTGATTCAAAATATTTTCTGTCTTTTCTTCATTTCTCCTGACCCAACCTAGGATTTGTAACAGTCTTTTCAAGGCCTCCTACTTGCTCCAATTTCTTTAGTAGCCCCTTGATAAGATCATGGACTTTGATAACCTCTTTGAAATGAGGAGCATATTTTGTTTAGCTGTATTCCAGTCTTAGGGCTCAAAGGAAACAATGCATACAGAAGAGCTTCGAAAAAATACTGAGCATGTTGTTAACCTCAGGCTCCACCTCTAACACTGACTGTCAGCATAACCTAGGGCTTGAGACCTGGGAGAGGTCTGGGATATCACACAAAAAGCTGTTCCAATATTTCACCCTGAATTTGTGTTATCACAGTGGTGCTAAATTATCCAAGGAGTTTCTTCTGCTTTAATGTGTGAAGCTTCACAGATGAACTTTAACATTTAAATTACTTTTAATTTTAATGAGATTGACTTCCTAAAACAATTCACTTTTGCAATGATGACCAAGGCATACAGTTTGCTCATACTCGCCAATTAAACTCACACTTATTTTTCAGCTTAATTAGCACTATGAATTGGTGTTCCCAAGAAAAGGGAGCCTCTATAATAATGTGGGTACAGAGTTAGACATGTATTCTAAATATTTGGAAGTACATCAGTTTCCCTTTAAATGAGCTACTTTAATAAAAGCATATGGTCCATCAATTGAAAAATCGCATTTCTTGCATTGAGCTTTGGCAAAGAAATTGCTTCCAGTATGTATCTGGTACAGGTGTTTACTGCTGCCCCCAACACTTACTGTGTCAAGACATCAAAACATTTGTACTGGTGTTTTTTACTTGCTATGTAGAGAAATTGATGACGTCAATGGGAAATCTGTGATACTACCATACTCCATCACACTCTTATTACTTTGAGTCCTGGGCAACATCATCATAAACTCCCTTGCTCTGTAACAACTGTACACCATCTGGACTGTGCAATAAGTGTGGTTATTACTACTGGTGACTAAGGCTATAGACTGTGAACCGGAGGTCAAACAGTGGCTTTCAAAGAACTTCACCTTCAGTTATCTACTCACTATGGTCTAAGAATTAGAGTAAGGATATACTATTCTTCCCCCCCACTGTGAACATATAAGTAATAATCCCTGTGTTTGCAGCAGTGAACACAGTCTTCAAGAATCTTATGGTCTATCAGATGTTTTGGGGAGGGTATCCCCATCCAAGAAATCTGTTAGTTGCACTTGGCTATATTGTTTTTTAAATTGAGGGATAGAAAGGTACATAGTGATTTCATGCTTGTAAGATAAAATTTAGACAATGATGATTAAGGAAGATTAGGGCTCGTGGAATAGTTTATATGTATGGGTGAGCCACATTCTATTTGAAAGTTGACAACACAGACGTTATGACAAGCTTGTATGCATTTCAGAATATGTGCTAAGTTTTGCTTTTGGTGACGTGGAGAGGTATATTTTCTTAAGGAAGATTTCAGATTCCTTGGTATTGAGGTCTAGAAATAACTCAGAGTGTTTCACATTTCATAAGCAAAACACATTTTATGTGGTAGATGTCAGTCCTCTTGGGCTGCTGTAACAAATATTCCACAGGCTGAGTGTCTTTGACGACATAAATTTATTTCTCACAGTTCTTGAGGCCAGAAGATTCAAGCTCAAGATACCAGCAGATTGTGTTTGGCGAGGGCCTGTTTCTTGGGCGATATGACCACATCTTTCCATAATGGAAGGGAAGAGAGAGCTCTTCTGGGTCCTCTTTTAAGGGCACTGATCCTTTTCTCATGGCCTAGTTGCCTCCCAGTTACCCTGCATATAAATACCATCACACTAGTTTTCAACATATGAATTTTACGAAGGACACAAACATTAAGTTTATAAAAGTGGGATAATATTTTAAATCATAATGTGGTCTAATTTGACCCCCTACCCCCCTTCCCCTGCACAAGCACACATAATTCTTAACTCAACATTCATGGTGATTGTAGTTGGGAATTTTCTTGCTGGGTGTTTGCAATTCAATCCAACAGGGTTTTACTATTTTCTACTATGTACCACACATACTATTCTAGGCAATGGTTGAGATTTCAGGGGTGAATAGTAGTGCAAGTGTCTGGAATGAATGAAACCCAGCCTGTGCATCATTGTTCTCATGCCAGCAGGGGGAGAAATACAAGTATTTTGGGAAGATGGCAGGTCAAAAGCAACTGGAAGGTTGGGGAAGGCTAGTGAGAAGGTTCATATAACAAAGGTCAGGTTAATACTCAGGTCTCATTTAGCAATCTTTGGAAGTTGGAGACTGAGCCAATCAATAAGACTACCAACTCTCCTGATTTTTGGGATTACTTTCTGTATTATCATTAAAAAATGCAAAGCTTATTCAAACCTTAAGTAAAGTGACTTAAAGGACCCAAGGATATGTATTATGGAAAACAATAACAGCAATAAAGTACAATGAAGCAGCAGTTTGAAGGCATCTTATTTATATTTATCACCTTATTATTTCACAGAAAGGCATCAATATCCTTTTAAAATAACACCCAGAGAATGACAGAGCTACTGAATTTGGATCCAACAACTGACATTTTAAGGTGGTGGATGATGAGTTTCACAGCACAGCAATAAAATACCAAGGTGCCCGTGGGCATTGATGAGATTCTGGGTGATTACACCAGAAAGCCATATTTCAAAATGTCACCCTTCTTTGTATGTAGGTGAGAGGATTGCAAAGTATGTTCAGTGTCCCAGATGGAGGCCACCAGCTTGTGGTATTTCCAGGGGCCACACAATAACTGTCAGCTTTTAACCTAATGAACCAAAGACACCAAAAACTCTTTAAGCATAGGTTTGTTTAACCAGAGAATCCTGACAGTTCAAAGAAACTGGTAATTTACTGAGAAAGCCTCCAGTTGATTCATTATGAATGATAGTTTAATAAAGCCATTTGTTTCTATTTTTTGCTTATTCAAGTGAGTGTTTTAATAACTGGAATGCTGGCAACACCCTTGACAGATATCAATTTGATCGTCAATCAATGCATAGAATGGATAGAGGTTGAAGCTCATATTGTGAGTTTGGTGGGTAAATATAGTTCATGTTGTCTAGAAAATAAGCTTAAGATTTCTAGAAAAGAAGATTTAAGATTTACAAATGTACACAAATATAATGCAACTAAAAATAGTACATCTGTAGAAATGACGCTTATAAGAATTTAAGGTAACAGCATATGCTTAGAATTAATGAATAAAAGCAGAGAGCAGAAATATATATTCCAAACCATCTCAATTACCAGGAGATGGACAAGGGACCCCCAAAAAATAAAAGTAAAGGAACTTTGTCAAAATGTTTACTATGTTTATTTAGAGATGGTGGAAATATGAGTGATTTTTAACTTTTTTTTTCATATTTGATGTCTTTTCCAGCATTCCACAATGAATACATGCTTGAAAAATATGAATACATGTCACTTGTAAAGGCATGGTTGATAGAGGGAAGCACAATGAAAAAAATAAAAGTCTTCCAATATCCTAAGCTTTGGCTTTGCATATTAAACTACATAGTTGAAATTTCACCCAACCTCATTATTTTTTAAGGTTTGACTATATTATGAAATCTAGTTTGTTTTTTTTTTTCCTTTCATCTGCTGTGTTGCATTCTATTTTATGATTTTAGCACACTTCTTGGTTCCTGCAAGAGTTGGTGGACATTTAGATTATTTCTAATTTTCCATCACTATAAATATTGCTGCAGTGAATATCCTCATGCCTGTCTCCTTTCTTGTCCTTTGTCTACACATGTGGTAGTTTCTTAGTCAAGATCAAGAAACTGTGCACTATGGACTAAATCTGACTTATCTGTGTCGGTAAATGAGATTTTACTGGAACTGTACCACATCCCTTTATGTATCATCTATGACTACTTTTATGCAACCTGGACAGAGATGAGTCACTGTGATAGTAATTTTATGGATGGCAAGACCAGATGACCTTTGACTCCTGGGGTATTGTCTAGGTGTGAAATGCCTGTGTAAAGGTCACATCTTCAGCTTTAGAGATATAATGGGATCACCATTCAGTATGTTCTGCAAAATGTTGCTTTTTATTTTTTTTTTCATTTTTACCAATGTGTGATTTCCTGTGAACCCAAAATTTTGTGAACATTTGGCAATGTCAAGCAAAACATTTTATTTCCCAGTCTGTTGACTGATACTGTTGTCACTTTATAGTTCTCATTTGCATTTTCCTGACTGGTGATGAAGTTCTACAACTTAAGAATTTATTCGTGATTTTGAGAACTTGGAGATCATCTGTTAATATACTTTGCCCATTTTACTATGGGGCTGTTTCTGTTTTCTTCCATGTATTTCCTTTGTAATTTCAAAAATAAAGAAATTGAAGTGTAAGTGATAAAAAGCACATTAGTATCAAGTATAGAATATAATTATTTGATTTCTATATGCTATGCAAAATCATCACAATATATCAAACATATACACTTGATATTAATTTATGTGTATGACTTATCTGCTTATTTTATTGTATAGAAATTTCTTTTAATGGAATCAAATTTAGTAGCAGTTTTCATTACGATTTGTGCTCATTTATGGTATTTAGAAAATTTTTTCTGTCCTGAGATGATTATTCCATTTTAAAAGTTTTAAACCTTAGCTTTTCCATTTCCTGTCTTTCATACACCTGGAATTATTTTTGTGGTATGAGAGTGTAACTTGTTTTTCCACACAGATCATTAATATCTTCCCATGTCAAGAGAAATCTACATAATCATCATCATGATCATGCCATAATACTCTACCATAATCCACCTAATTAATCTTTTTTTGTTTTATATTTACGTTATTCCCTGAGTATAAACAATATTAAGGTGGTCATTCTTCTCAAAAGAATAATCTTTTTGCAATCAGAAAAGCAGAAAGCAGAAAAAAAGCACAACTTAAAAAACAGTGTTTTTACATTCAAAATTTATGAATTCAGCAAACATCTATAGGTGCAACCGATGAGCAAGTAGTATTTCCAGGTACTAGGTACATGAAATTTATGGGACATTCTTAGAGGCCTCTGTTCCATCTTCCATAGGTGTGCTTTTCTACATTGCTGAGCTTTGATGGTTAAAAGGCTATCCCGCAGTCTTTTGTAACCAGGGTTCTATTTGCCTTCACCAAATGGATGAACTCAGTTGGGATTTAAAGGTGGAAATGAAGCAGTGGCCATTTCACTCTCCCAGCTGTTGGTGCTCCGTAGCACCACTTTGAAGACTGCAGGTATTTCTGCAGCAACCTAATGCAGCTTGGCCAACTCTGGGGGGATCTAGAGACAGTATGATGGTGACTGTACATCCTGTCTGGAAGGCATGTTGAGTAGTGTGTTCTTATTACTGTGGTGTTCTGATTCTCCACTTCCCTGGTGATGGCAAACATTTTCTGAGGGAAGCAATCAGAACGTCTGTGGAGGCCCAGCTCAGTACCTACATCTCTGTCACTGCCAGTGATTTCACGGTTCTCAGCCCCCACGTTCCTGGTCTTTCTGCTTCAGAGTGTCGTAGTGGCCTTTGTTTCTTACAACTGAATCCTGGCTTATGCAATTACCTGAAGAGGGAGATGAAAAACATAATACTGTAGACTTTACTAAAGGCTAGCCCAGTTATCTTCCAGGTGTGCAGGTTCACAGAGGAAGGAGTGCTTTCCCTCCCACCATATCAGGAAATTTTTCACCTCAGAGGTGATTTTGGTTGAATCACAAAGGGTAGTATGGACAGAAGGAATAGTAAGGGAAACCTTAGAGACATGTGATTCTGATATAATTTGGTGTGGCTGATTCCTAGTGTGTGTATATTCCAAAGATCACTCTGATCATGTTTGTAGCACAGCTTGGAGGGAATTCCAAATGCAGACATGAAGAAAATTATGAAAGGATATATCTATACACATATATACTTAAATATGTAAGCAACAAAATGATTAAAAATGTAGGGAACAGGCATGAAAAATTACGCGATGGATGAGAGCAAAGTTCAGGACTCCTAAGTTTTTGTCATATAAATCTTTCTCTCCATCCCTTCTTCCTTGTAGTATAAGCTCCCTATATTAAATTGTAAGCTCATTCCTAAGTGTGTTATTTTCTTTGGTGCCTCTTGCAATATCTAGCACAATGCCTTGCACATGATATTGCTCAATAAATATCGGTTGAATGTTTGATCTGGGCTACTTGATTGTACCTTTAAGAGTACTTAACAGAGTTAAGAAAATCAATGTGCTATTTGGAGTGTTGTTTTGAAAAGATTTAAACCCTTGCAATGTACTATCGAGCATTCGTTTTACTTTTTTCTTTATCTAACTTGAGGAAAATCTCCTTCCCTATTCCCAAGTTGATCAGAAAAAGCTTGCCTTACACCTCAGACCTCTCAGTTTCTCAGGTAAATGATCTATGCCCTTTCCTAAATCCTTTGCTAAAACTCATTTTTTTGCAGCTGAAAAATCTAATTCTTCTTTGTCTTTCACAACAGTCTCTAATGATGTAAACAGGAACACTGTTTGCTACCACTACTACTGAAAAAAAATAGCAGGGAAACATCCAGGTACCTTTAGCTCAGAGCACTTGTTTTGAAGTTTCTGTAGTCAGAACTGAGGTTTCTTTTGAAAGGATTCTATTAACATATTGTAGAAGACAAATCTTTCCTCCTTGCTCCTAATAAAGAGAAAGAGACTTGCTAGTTAATGAGAATGCTTGTTTTACTTCAGAGATGCCTTGGGTTACAATCAGAAAGACCTTCTTAAAAGGTAAATGCAAAGCATAGAGCACATCTTGAAGAGACAATTAAGCAAAAGAATTATCAGCTTTTCCACAAGGTGTTAGTGGAGTTCAAAGGAAAGGAGAAGGAACACTGGTTGGAAAAAATCAGTAAAGATTTGCTGTAGTAAACATTGGGTTATGTTTTGAAGGGGGGCTAGAATTTGGGCAGGAAAGAAGTAACACCCCAGACAGAGTATTGTGTGTCTCGTAGACAGAGATGTGGAAGTGGAAGTGAGTAAATTAACTCAAAGTACAGAAAATTGACTATTTCTTAAAAAAATAATTTTAATTGAAGTAATATTGGCTTGCAGTGTTACTTGTGTTTTAGAGGTATAGGATGTCCTTTTTAGGTGTTAGAACATCACACCCACCCCCAAAACACCCCTTTCACCTCTGCAGTCTTTGGGAAGACTGAATATGGTGGGCAAGTTATTTTGAGCCCTTTGAAAAAAAAATTTCCACACTTATTAGTAATTGGGTCGCACCATGCTAAGGAAAAGATTTTCAGGGCTCAGCCATCACAGGAGCAACACTTTGGATCTCTCTCCCCAGTTGTTGAGCGATGACAATGTCAGGCCTGGCTTTTGTCTGACTACCTCACTCTATAGATCTGGAAAATGGATTCCACACAGGGACTTGTTCTTCCTCACAATGTGAGTTCAGCCTTTTAGTCCAAATATATAACTGAATCTTTTTTTAATAATTTATTTATATGTAAATTTCACATCATTGCTCAACGACTTTATGACAACATGGATGTACTTACAATTGAATCTTTAATGGTGAAATTAGCCTACCAAGTACTAAAAAGAGGGAATGTCAGCTGGTTTTCTGTACTTCTTGTAAAATGCCCCAGCATCTGGAAAGGTGCTCTCTTTTTCCCTTGTTGGGCCAAAGCTGTCTCCTCCTATGGGGCAAGCCTATTTGTGAGCTGTGGAGAAGTTTCTTTCATTCACTCTTGTAGATTACAGACTTTGTTTCTTTATTGAGTGACAAAAGGAAATAGTCACTTAGCAGCTTTCAAAGGTTGAAGGGCCTTTATTTCAGAGTAACTGTTGTTAGATTTTGAGGTACTGTTTATACATTGCAGGGTGCCCACTCTGTTAGTGGGGCAAGAGGATAAAAAGAAACTGTTTTGAAAATGAAGCAGTGAAAGAGTTTAGGATTGGGGGGCTCTGTGTGTAAGGACAAGATTTCCTAAGTCCTTTTGCCCAGAATAGCTTCCTTTGCTCTTGCAACCTTAAAAATAGTGTAACTCAGTGATAGTTATGACCAGGAAAACTCTGATAATGGAGTTTCAAGAAAGGCTATGGAAGAAGATGTGTTATGACTGCTCAGTGTGACTCAGATGGTGAATTATATCAGTGATGTCACCAATGAAATCACTCACCCAAAGACCACAGGGGAGAGTCTTAAGATAATTAGGAAGTTTGAGACTCAGCTTTAGGATCAGATGCTCAAAAAACAACCCTTGAGAGACACAATGAATAGATGAACACAAGGAACAAGGGCAATTTTGCATAACCCAAGTCACTATAGATATCACCTTCTGGTGCATATTAATAAAGAGTTCCAGTACAGAGGGCTATAGAGGGACTTGATCTTTCTGCTGGGAATGGAAGATGAGTTTTCTCTTGGTGAGATAAGGGATCTATATGAATGTACAAATGGAAAATAACAAGTAGCAGACAGCTAATGGAAACGGTGGTATACATTAATACAAAAACTGCCTTGGTTAATCTAGTAACTCTCAGGCGTTAGAAATGAGAACTGAGTACACATGAAGGGTTCCCTAAAGATAGCATACTACCGCAAAGAGTTAAGGAGTCTGGAGCCTCATGATTAAAAGCAGTATAGGGTGGAGTAGTGAACATTTTAGACTTTAGTTTTGTCTTGATATCACACTTCTATCCTTATCTCTTCTTTTTTCTGTTTAAGTGTCCTATGGACAAGATATTTCACTTTTTTGTTCTTCATTTTGCTCACCAATAAAATAGAGGTAATAGAGGTCTTTGATATTGTTCTGGAGATTTAATAGCATTATACTTCTAAAGCATTTATCCTGGTAGCAATGTATTCAAAATGCTAAAAAGCTAGGCCGGGCACGGTGGCTCGTGCTTGTAAGCTTCAGCCTATGAAGCGGCCGGGGCTTAGGGATCGCGGTTCGAGTCTAAAAAGCTAGGCCGGGCACGGTGGCTCGTGCTTGTAAGCTTCAGCCTATGAAGCGGCCGGGGCTTAGGGATCGCGGTTCGAGTCCAGCCTGGGGCCCGTAGCGAGACCTAGTTCCAAAAAAATAGCTGGGCGTGGTGGCGCACGCCTGTCATCCCAGCTACCTGGGAAGCTGAGGCTGGGGATTGCTTGAGTCTGTGGTACCCCGGGCAATGAGAGCCTGCGGTTCCACGGGCAAAAACAGCGAGACCTAGTCTCAAAAAAAAAAAAACAAAAAAACAAAAACAAAACAAAAAACAACAACAACAACAAAAAAACAAAATGCTAAAAAGCTAACTGTCAATGTTATTTTTTTCTTCCCTTTACTGTTGCCGATCTTGTTAGTTTGTACATAAACCATTTATTTCAGAATAACTTTAAAGTTACAGAAAATTTAGTTTCTCTATACCCTCCCCCAGGTTCCTATGTATGCTACTATGTAAATCCATTAAAACTAAGACATTAACATTGGTGCACTATTATTAATTAAACTCCAGACTTTATTTGCTTTTCCCAGTAATGTTCTCTTTCTATTTCAGAACCTAGTCCAGTCCCCAATTCCCTCAGCTAAGAACTCTCAGAACTCTTTCATTGCATTTCCACACAGGGAGAATGGAGCACACAGCTGGAATATGCCTTTGTGAGGGCATTCGAACACACTTACTGTCTGTCTGCATAGACTGTACATGGAGGGAAGCAAAAGAAACTTGTTTTTTATTGCACACTCAGTGGCACTGGCACGTAATATACAGTTAAAGAGAGTGCAGAAAGAGTTATTGTGTGAACTGAAGCTGAAGGCAATGGATTTGGAACAATTAGTTCTACTTCAGGGTAATTGCTGCTTTCCCCACTTGAATTTTCTTCTCATTTCTGTCTCCTTCTCTCCTTGCCATTGTTGGACATTTCCCACACAGAAGGCAATTAATAATGGAAGTCGTGGCTAATACAAATAGCTTGGTAAATGATAGGCTAGTGATTTATTTAATCTAGTTCTATTTTTGATTCTCAAATAGCTATAGCTGTAAGAAGTGAGGTAAATAATTTACAAATCTGATGAGTTTACAAATTCATTGATTCGTCAAACATTTTTGAGTGACTGTTATGGTCCAGGCATGGTGTTAGATGTGACAGGATAAACTAATGGGAACATCAGCTATAACAGTGTCTCATGCACACTCAGAAATGAAGTAATCCTCTGCACTGTAACTGCTGGCTATGTCAAGCAAATGGAAATAGCAAGTCTTTCATGATAATTTAGATTTCTGAACAAATGATAATTTGAATCTGGGAAATAAAAATTGACACATTGCTTTCAAACTGTGAAGTATAGCATCACTTGGTCTGCTGTACATAAATGAAATTTTAGACAACGGATCCAGAAATTCCAAATCTCAGGTGCAGACAGTTTTCATCTAGCCTGTATTTCTCCTCCAGAGTGTTATTTTGCTTATGAGCTGGCCTGTCTGAATACCTCTACTCATATTTCATTTCAGGTGCTTATTTTTTTTCTCACAGAAACTGCTTATAGCTGCATGGTGCTTGAGGTTTTAGGGCCTCTAACTGTTGACTTCTGTAATCTTCCTAAGTGTTTGGAGAGAACAGAAAGCTCTCTGCTTGTACACTGGAACAGGAACCCATTTAGAACTGAGATCCTTTCTGTCTAGCAATTGAATGGTATTGTGGTTATTAAGTAAGATTATATTAAAAAAACACTTTAAAGAGCTCTGCTGTACAATATAATGTAAGGTACATTAACCCCCCTGTGAGGTTATACGTTCATTCTGTGGCCTCCATTTTTTAGACTACTTAGCCCCGAACTCTGAAGGTAGTGAGAGAGAACTGTGAAGGTCAGGACTTGCTATTATGAAGCTCATGCATAAAAACCATGCACTTCACATGAGAGGGTCAGAGGGCCACACTGATTCCTTTCTTTTTAATCTAGCCTTCTTAATAAGCTTGGTTATCTGGTTGAGATGCAGCCATTAAGGGAATGGGAGGTTGGGGAAGGAGGATTATTAGACGTTTGGGTGACAGCGGAAGAATAGACAGTTGACAGCCTGACAGTAGGAGAAAGAGAAACGTGGAAAGAGACAGAGCTGTAGTACAGCACAGTAACTGTGGTTCATAATGATGGCCTTGAGTCATTGAGGAAAGGTTAAATTATGTTCCACATCCTTTGAGATGACAGCGAAGTGGATAAAACAATCTCCCGCCAATGTAGTTTAAATTTCTGAGCTTGAGGTGAAAACTTCCGTTACCTGAAAAGTGTACTAATGTATTTCACTTTCCAGCCAGTCAGAAAATAATGTATTGCTATGGAAATATAATTAGGGTTTATATGATAATATAAATATGATGGATGTCATCAGTTGCTTACAAATAAATTCAGATATTCCAAGTCCTGATTTGGGACAATGCACATAATTCAGTTGTGTCAAAAGGTGTAAGCAGTAGTATGAAGCTTGAGCTAAGCCAGTAGACACAGGCGACCATGAGGATTCACATGTCTAACACAATGCCTGACACCAAGTAGGCATTTAATAATTTTTTTTTGGAGCATGTATATCTCATAAAACAAAATGACATGTTGTAAAAATTCTTAGTATACTGTACCTTGTCAAAGATCAATATATAATCAGATAGTTCTATAAATCAAACCATAATATAATAACAGAAAAAAATAGCATTAATTTTGTTCACGTGCCTGAGAGTTTGGTAGAGTTCAGGTAATCTAGACTGGACTCAATTGGGTTGCACTTGACTACAGATTGGTTCTGAGCTTTTTCTGAAGCAACTGGACTAAGTAGTTAATCAGGGATGCTCTTAAGATTGTGAAGTTGCAAGAGAGGAAGCAAAAACCGTGAGATATAGGAGATTCTGCCTAAGACTGAGACCTGAAAGTAGAATACTGTCGCATGCACCTATATGCCATCGGACAAAGCAAATCACATGATCAAGGCCAAGATACCCCTGTATGGGGAATGAACTCTAATTCACATGGCAAGGAATGGGTCTAGTCTAGAGTGATGAAGCAGGGTCAATAATTCAGTCACAACCAATAATTAGAAACCACTGAAAAAAACAAATTAGACTTGAGGGCTGGTACTTAGGATTACATCTGTGGGAAAATAATTGCATCCTTTTCCTTTTCTTTTCATAGTAACATCACACTGAGATGTAGGGCAACTTGAAAAAACCAACTATTCTTCCCTGTTCTTGATCTACTAGTTTTTCTGACAGAGGTTCTAGCAGGGCAGTAATGAAATACCAAGAGTGAGTCATCTGCAGCCATATTTTGTCTGTCTAATGGATCACCAGATCAAAATGTTATTGTACCTACAGAAATGAATGTCATTCGTGTAGTTGATGTTTGTCTCCTGATGATGTTTAACTGAAGTTCAATCTTCAACAGGAGGTTAAAATGTTCTTTTTATATGGAAATTTGAACAGTAGCAAACACCTCTGATGGGTGCAAGTGTTGGATGGCATGACTATCTTTTCTGCTTGACAGTTCCTCATGCTAGGAATGAATCATTATCCTGCTGTTCAACATGTATTATCTAAGATATTACCTGGCACCAGTAGGTGCATTAGTATAAATTGGCACTTGGAGGGTAGTCACAATGTTTGCTAACATGTCTCTTTACTCTATTTAGTGATAGAGATAAGTAGGTTAGATCATTTCATAGTTGATTTTCCCACCAATCTCTCATTAAAAATACCTAAAAACATGTAATGTTATTAGTACTCCCACCTCAAGCTTAATTATTTCTATGACTTTGCTTCCTTTAAGAGGAAGAAACTGACACTGATATTTACCCAGAGTATAATGTAAAGATTATCAAAAGTATAGCCTGATAGTGTTCTAGGCATAGCTAGGATAAGGATTCTTATCATGGAGTCCACTGATAAACTTCAGGGGATGGTAAAACACCTGATCATTTGCAAAAATGATTATATAGACATGTAGTAACTTATTTCTCCCAAGAATGCCTTCAGTTTTCATCAAATTCTTTAAAACTAAAAGGGCAATGAGAGCATACTACTGCATATCTTGTAATATTTGTGTTTATTTTTCAGGAGGCCTATTTTAAGAATGATGACCAAATTACATTGTGTCCAGGGGAGGATGTCTTGAATCACAGGAGGTCTGAAAACTCTGCAGTGTAGAGATTGGTTCAAGTAATTGCCAGTGTGCAGTCTGGAGAATAGGTAGATGACTGAGAGATGTCACCATGCTCTGGTATTCAAAGGGCAGTAGCAATGGGGGAGAACTTGCCATGGATTTTTCTAAAGGAGCGGGAGGAGAGAGATCAGACAGCAGGTAGTTGTGAATGAGCTGGCTAGGGGTTGGAGGACTGACTTGTGTTTGTGGCACTGCCAACATCTTTGCTCTCTGCAGCTGGGGGACAGAGAGTTGGCAGAGTGTGGTCTCAGTGGAGACGCATTTGTTTTTTCAACCAAATTGCATGAGAGCACAGCAGAGAGCACATTCTCATGGTAGAAATGGTGAAGTTCAAGTAACATTATCAGAGCAAAACCACATAACTAGAAATAATTTGCCCTCTCAGTTATTCTGCCACCTATTTAGGGGTATCATTTGCTAGTCTCAGCACCAAGTCCCTATTTTGCAAATACTTGGATGTCTACACCATGCCAACAGTGGCTGATGTTCAGATTAGAACCCTGCAGGTGCTTTCTGATGTCTTACTTGGGCTGTTAGACTCCTAAATGAAACTCTACTCCATCTTTGTCTTGATAGGAAAAAAAGATTGACTTCCAATAGTTTGCTAAGAATATCAACTTAGAGGAAAAATTGACACCACCCCAGTTATACCGTGTTCTCTTTTCACCATAGTATGTAGCTTTTATTCTAAGGCACAACACAAGTCCTCCTTGAAGGGAGGTCTTTAGGAAGAAGCAGTCCATCAACTTCCTAATGGTGATTTCTGTGCCACTAAAGTCAGTGAAGGAAGAGTTAGTGTGCAAGTAGGAGGGAGAGCTATACCACATCAAACTCAGCTGTTATGTTCATAGGCAGCAGTCATGTATGGGATTAGGTTTAGTAAGTGAAAACTCCATCCTATATTTGTCCAGAAATGTACATTAGAATTAAAGTGAGTGAAATTCTGTGGTTATTCAAATAATTTTAAGTTTCTTTGATTCTTATTAAAAATAAAATTGTATGCACACTCTGGTGATTTATTATGAAGAACAAATCATCTCCTCTGCTGGTAGCATAGGTACACGTTAGAGTTCCTTTCCTGCTTTAGCCCTGAAGTTTAGTTATTGTAGAAAAAGAGTTTCTACATTCTTGCCAGATTTCTATACATTTTTGTACATATGAATTCCATATTCCAATGCAATCTTTACCTTTCCTTGTCTTAGAGGAGATAGTTTGTACTTATTTTTAGACCTCATGGTCTGCATGATGTACAATAAGACAAAGATAATGTCTGGCAAATTGTATGATGCAGCAACAGCTTCCCTAGGAGTCCATGGAAGTGAGGGATTTATGTGGGCTTAGAGGTTTCTATGATTTTGTGAATGAGTCAGGCACTTATATATTGAAACCACATGGCAACCTTATAAAACAGGTTCTCATTACCCCCATTTAATGGAATAGAGAACTGAAGCTTATCAAAGCTATGAAGTCTATCATGATTACAAAGATGGTAATTAGGACTAAGAATCACATCTCTGTGACTCCAAGCCAGGATTTATATTTGATTATGTGGCATACTTACCTGCAAATAGGTCTGGTGGGATCTGAGAAGGGCCCTCAAAGACAGATAGTTTCAGTAGGAAGAGGGGGAGTAAGGGGAATTCTCAAAAGAGAGAGTAAAAGTAAAATAAGCAGAGAGATGGGAATGACAATGGCTCCACTAGTTAAACAAGAAGCCAACCTGATTGATGGTTTTCATGGAGAGTCTGGGTTTAGGAAAGGAAAAAAAATGTTTGGAAAATGGGTCTTATTGGTCCTTATGTACTAAGCCATGTAGTTGAAATTTGATGCCAGGAAACACAGTGAATCCTTTGTTCTCTGACACATGAAGTGGGCTGGAGTACTGTGTAGAAAATTAAGTCTTTATTGGATTAAATACATTATGAGAAGCATTAGGTTATTATATACATTGAAAGCAGGTTGATATATGAACCTTCAGGGATTTGGGTAGGGCAGAAGGCAGGATCACATTGTCTTGGAGATTTTGTGAGACAAATAGCTACTACATTGAACAGAAACTCTTCCTAACAAAAGCTGATCTAATTTTTGAGAAAATACATCTCTAATTTTGTCCCATTATTGGATTTTAATCCAGAGAAACAGTTAAGATGACAACTTCTAATCTATCACTCTGGCAGGATGATTTGTTTGCAGCTAGGTTTCTTATTTTTTTTCAATTTTTATTGGTTAATTATTTAGTTTTAATATGATACACATTTGTTTCTCCCCGCATGTTTGTTGGTCCCCTTGGGAATGCCCCCTCCCCATGCCTCCTCTGGTCACTCCCTCTCCTTTCTCTTTACTGTTGTTGGTCCATTTACCCCTTAAGTCTTTTTTTCTCTTTGCCTCTGGAGCATTGTTCTTGTCCTGGGTGAGGTTCAGTATTCCAGGAGCATACTAGACAGTGTGTCTCATATTCCCAGTATTAACTTGCATCGGGCAGCCCATCCAAGCTTGTTGGGAGACCCATAGTACCAGCTCCTCTGTTCTGTATCTCTTCCATACTGTTGTTTTGAGAAAATTCCTTGGAAGGGAGATATGTCGACTGAAGGCTGGTCTGGTTATTTTCATTGTCCATGGACAGTTGCTTGACTGTCAGGTCACTGCCTTATTTCTGTGGTCATCCTCCCTCTGTCCAGAGGAGGGTGTGCAATGCTTTAGCTGGAGGCCTCTTGAGGTCACAATTCTGGCTCCTTAGTCTCATCAATGACGATAGTATTGGAGCAATTCTCCATGGTTGGTCTCACAGTCCTGTGTTCCTTAGCCAGCTCCAAGGTCTTTCTGCTTCTACCCAAGGAATATGTGTCTCCAGGACTCTTACTCAAATCATTCTCATCTATTTCTTCTGTTGCGTTGTTTACTGAGCTCTTGTTCCTGATGAGGACTGAATGGAGTGGAATTAGTCCAGAGAGGGGGTTAATGTTGCACCATTGCACACCCCCCACCTGTCCAGCATGAAGTGTCCACCCCCCAGCCCTGACCCATGTACCTGGGAGCAGGGGCTGGGCGGATGGAAATCCCGGACACAAAGGACTGGCAGAGACAAGTGTGACCCTGGGCCTATTTGTCCCTATGGCCGCTGAGGGCAAGGCTCCCCTTGCTGCATGAGCCGGAAGGCTCGGTGCCGCAGCTAGGTTTCTAATTGGAGTCTAGAGAGGAGTATTTCTCCTAAATGAGTGTATCAGAAACACCCATCGGTTTGTTTCAACACAGATCTCTAGGTTCCCATGGGTGTAGTGTGAGTACTGAGAATATATATTTCTTTTTTTTTTTTTATTTTTTTTAATTTTTTTTTCTTT